>OMNV01012847.1:43163-53407 GCA_900303265.1 Brotula barbata
AAATATATATATATATATATATATATATATATTTGAACAGTAATTAAATATTTCTATCTATCTGTCTGTACATATCTTTATATGTTCATTTTCCACATTGTAACATGCGTCCACTTAAAAATAATGAAAATGAGAAAAATGTATTGAATTGATAATTATGCTGCAGAGCAGATTCAAAATCAGGAAAATCAATAAATACTAGACTGCAGACTATTTTGCTAAATTCCACTTCTGCATCTGGACTTTCATCCTGTTCTGGGTTTTTTTCTTTTTTTTTTGTTTTTGCTTTTCCAAACCGCTTCACTTGAAAGTCAACCGGTAGTGCCGGTGATTAAACAACCCACATCTGGTATGCGAGTATATTTTATATCAACCCCCATCTAACGTCTAGCAGACAGCACCGTATGCATCTGGTATGCAAATCCAGATAACAGAAGACTTTTTATTGCTTCCTGTCTAGCAGCTATGGGTGTTTGTTTATGATGCTCCCGATTACATGCAGTTCACTTTCATGACCAGTAGTACCACATCAACGGCAAACACGCTATTTTATAACGCCGACAAGACTCGATACAGGCTTTCAATGGCAGGTTAGACACTGGTTTGTCTTTAGACTTTAACGTGCTGTAGCTAACAGAAGCTACAAACATCATTCCTGAACAGTCATTTCAGAAGTGTAAAAGTTCATAATAAAGAATCGGAGAACATCAGACTGTCCTCTGTCTTCTGGAGGCTCTCATGTTTATGAATCGGCGTGTTTATCCTGTTTGAAGTCTTCCTCATCACATTTTATTTTGGTGAGAGGGATTACCTGTAATCTCAAATGGAGGTTTGCAGTCATAATAAACACGAGCAAATGTACTGCAACTAGATTGAACAAAAAGTCAAGATGCACACCACACACACACATATAGTATACATGTGTTTATTTTAGATATTAAAATCCGTCTTCTCTGGCACACACGTACAGGCTGCCTGACCCCCGGGTGATTTCTTTGAACCCCTAAGCTTGAGTAGCCATGGGAACTTCCCTCCTTCACCAACCCAGCTCAGCTGCAGCAACAAGTGGCTCTTGCCGGACCACCGAAACACGTCCAGAAAGGACCATTCTTATATCACTGAATGACTGCATCCCTTAAAAGGATGTAATCATGGAAACAGAGGAACTTTCATGACTTGGTTTCTTCTTGGAGGCCTTTTCCCAGAAGAGAGTAATGCCCCCCTCCCCCCTCCTCCTTGTCCTCTGTTATTGAAGTTCATCAGCTGAGGGGAATGTGTTCTTTTAGATAGGCGACAATAGCGGAGGGTTTTTCTATAAATAACTTCTTGTCAGCGAGCCAGCTAACTGTCCATCTACGGCGGCGGTGAGCAGACTAATGCACTGTGCTGCTTGTGCCATAGTGTAGCTACTGAGATTGGACACTCGGATGTACAGTAAGCACCGTTAATTCTACGCGGCTATGAGGAGAAATGACGCTAATGGGAAATTCATGAGACAGCGTTTCAGTCCATTTTGAAAGTCCATCCAAGAATTGTGTGTCTTTGTACTTTACTGACAGCGGTCTTTAGGATACCGTATCGTGTGAATGAGTACATTCTAGTGTGAAACTGGATCTGCATGCAGTGTTTGATGGCATTCGAGCAGTATGGCCGGCCCTGATGTTATGATTGGCTCTGTTATTTATAGTTCATATACAGGCTGGCAGCAGGGTGGGAGACACTGTAGCAGATGACAGTATAGTATAAAACCAGTGCCACACCACCTGTCTGCGGTTTTCAAAGTCTCACAGTAGGAAGAGGACAGATTTATGCGATACCAATAAAACAATGTGTGACGGCACCGAGGAGAGAAGAGGCCACATTCCTGTTACACTTCGCTTTTGCATTGCGGGAACAGAAGCACTGTAGGTTTTCTAACAGAGGAGGACTCACTGCAATTATGGCACCAAAGTGTGTTTCAATAAAACCCAATGAGCACAGACCATTTCTCTCCAATGTGCCATAACACACAAAAAAAAACAGCCTTCATATCTGCACATATTCGACTTTTCTAGTCTGACTCCTTGTTTTAAAGTCTGGCTGTACCATCTTTAGTCTGCTGCCATCTCCTGGTCGCCCGGTGTTATCACAGGACAAGCAGTCTGAATGGTCATCTACGGCCTACAAGTAAATTTAGTTGTTTTAAAAACTGAGGGCCCTCCTCACATTCTGTTATAAAACAGTTATAATGTTCCACGGTCCACATCCTACCTCTGAACACAATTTATAAAAACAAGAATTCATACAATTTTTAGTTATTCTATCCAAATCTAAACCTAAACAGAGGTTGTCGCGGTAGCTGCACATTACCATGCTAACTATGTGCCGCGATAATTGAAACACATATTGATTTTGTAGTTCAGAGTCTATTTAGCTTACATGAGATGCAAATGAGGAAACAGACCTGCAGCACCTATTTCAGGGCAACCAGGGTGCAATAATAAAGAATAACAGACCAGTATGGGGCGGCTGTTAAACGAGGGAGCACGTTAAATCTGGCACGGTGCTGTAAGAGCGATCTGAACCGAGTAACATCATTATCATACAGTTGTCCTGTGCTAATTTTAGTCCCGTTTGAGCTCCAAACTGTCATTTCTGTGCGTTTTAAGGTTTGATCGATGGCTGTAGTGGTGCACGGAGCTTGTAAATAACAGCAGCAACAGTTGTGTTGTGGCTAAGCAGGCAGCAGGATGTTGGGGGCTGATGTTTGTGTAACTCAACACCGTGGGCTCTCAGAGGTACTAAAGCGTCCTTTGTAAACAGCGTTTGTTTATGTAAAGGCAATGACTGATTGCAGATGGCTGTGTTCACTCAAGGCCATGCTAAACAGCATTTTCCTCTGTGTGTGTGTGCGTGTGTGCGTGCGTGCACGGGTGGAGGGGATGTTGGAAATGGACAGAGGAGGACTTCTCATTATAGACGTGTGCGTGCGTGCGTGTGCGTGTGTGTGTGTGTGTGTGCGTGTGTGTGTTTATGCTCCCAGTCATGTCACTAATTAGAAACTTGCTTTATTTCCCTCCCCTTCACTCTGAGAATGAGTGGGTGTTGAATGGGGCATTATAGGCACTGTAATTAATGGGCAACTCATCCTCCACTTCCTTTTTCCTTTCATCTCTCTCTTTCTCTCGCTCTGTCTCCCTCTCTGTCTCTCTCTCCCTCTCCCACTCCCTCCCTTCCACCCTCGCTTATCATCATTAGTCACATTCCATCAGCTCTCGGTGTGCACCGAGGCTTGTGAGCACTTGTTTCTGGCGATTTCTCTTGCGTTCTAGCTCGCTCCCATAACCCCCTTTTCACTGTTGTCTCCCCATAACCCCATTTCTCACTGCTTATGTCACTCTGCCAGCCTTGCACCACTTTGCCCCCCACCCTGCCCCCGTATGTCTGTGGCTCCCCAGATTGTAGGATATTTGAATTGGAATGAAAGAACGGGAGGACTCAACGAAGCAGATGATGGCTTAATGAAAGTGGTTCTCAGGAATGCCTCATTGTGCCGCCGAGTCTTTTGGTTCCAGCTCAGGCTCCAGTCCGTTTGTGGCAGAATGAGGCTGCTGGACGTTGGCTCATTTGCTGGAGCCTCCACAGCTACCTGACAGTTCAAACACACATGTGGGATTAAACCGAGGTGATTTTATAGTTGGAATATTAGGTCAGCTTCTTAGTATTGTCATTGTATTTGTTGATCAGATATTGCTTGAGTTGAATAGATGTTGTACAACAGTTTGTGTAGACACACTGGGGCATTTGAACATTTTTCCTATATTTCTCGATTACGATATTTTGTATAGAAGTTAGCTGGCAAACACTAATAAAACCTTTCCTTATATACTAAACATTCAAGATGGCTTCATGCCAACCAAACCTTGGTGGGAGCAGTTTTATTGGACCCTAGGTGGCACCAAAAACTGCAAGTGAGGCAAAGCTCTCGCCACATGGATTCATGGACAGGCTGCTGGTTCTTTGACAATATCCTGGATTTCCCCCTTCAGGACAAACCTGCTGACTTCTGGTTTGTTGATTTTGTTTGGGGAAGTGTACTTTTTTTGTCTCATGTGAATTTAAAATGTGTTCCAAAACATCACTGGGTTTGGTGGTGCTTGACCAGGAAGTCTGGGGCCAAAAACAATGCCCACTTTCCAGCTGAGAGCCCTGCTGTTCGTTGTTGGTGAGTTGTTGCTCCAAGTGATGGAGGTCAAGATGTTGAGGTCTTTGTAGGGTGTATCATCATTAGTGACAGGGAGGAAGAACAAGGAAGAGCGACATCTGCACTGCTTTGCTCAGCAAGCTGCAACCCAGACCTGAATCAGTAATGGATCCATAGATGAATGAGATAAGTGATTAAGCTCTCACTTATCTTGACTGTCCTTTATTTTGATAAAATACTTGTTTCCTGTCATAGGAAACGTGTTAACTACAGTTAATGCAGGCAGAGATGGAAAAAGTCTGTCACTGATGGAACGTTACTGTTAGATAAATGAGTTAGGAGCACCCATTTCCTCCTTCCCCTCTCATCCTCTGATACCTTTTGGCTCGCTGAAACACGACGAAAAAGACCTGCACCAGGAAGTAAAATGTGATTTTTAAAACGAGAGAATCGAATCAAGAGTCCATTGCCCTGTTCTAATGTTTCTGAAACTCTGAATGAAGTTGAGCTTGATTTGATTATTCACTGCAGGAAAGGGAAGACCTCTCACGGCTCAAAGCGTCTGGAATGGGGGTAGCCAGGGCTTACAGTATTTTGTCTGTCTACATGTATCTCTCATGAATAGCCTGCTAAGATGGAAGAGGACCAGACAGATGGGTGAAGGGACACCCTGCAAATATGGAAAAAGAAACACAAAACCTGCTCTGAACCATGATGGAGTGAAGACCTGGTAGCAGCTAGAGGAGGAATCGGGGTAACACTGCATTTGTGCACCTTGTGTTTCTTTGACTTGACATGCTTGACATTCCTGTTTCTGCCTTGTTAGGCTCTGGGCTGCTGCTTGTTGAGGATTAACAATGCATTTGATCAATGGGTTAAACTATACAAATAACAACCATAATCATTATTATGCTCCAGTAAAACATTTTTTGGCTTTGATTTCCACGTTTGGCTCCTTTCCAGGCCTCTACCCCAATTCCCACATGAAGAAGATTTCCACCAACAAAGCAAGCCATTGGTCCCATTGAGGCAGGGAAGAAGTGGTGTGTGTATGTGTGTGTATGTGTGTGTATGTGTGTGTGTGTGTGTGTGTGTGTGTGTGTGTGTGTGCATACACTTGGTGCGGATTTTATTCTTCAGCGAGGTGAATAGTGTCTTTTGCAGCAGGCTCCATCTTTAGGTCCCTTTCAACCACTGTACTAAACATTTTTGGAGCAAAACCAGGTACTTTTTTATTTTCCTTTGGCCAGGGCTCCCATTCACTTTACAGTTTCTGGTTCTTTCTTGGTTCCTGTTTGACATCTGGGATTCCCATGAATCAACAGGACCGAGAGGCTCGGACAGCTGCACTGTTTGTCACTGACTAGTTGCAAACTTTTGAGGACGCGTTGCCAAGTTTTAGCCGGACTCGTACACACATTCGTTGTCTACTACGATCCAAAACTGGGGAGAAAAAACAAATGGTGCTGCTTTTTCTGAAGTCAGTTGAAAAGCAAACTATAATTAGAACTGCAGTAGATAAAACTCCAGTTCTTGTTTGTCCGTTGTTGGTTTCGTTGTTGTTTATTGTCCCTGCAGTGGAAAAGGTTATTTCCCACGTCCTCTGCACGGAAATCTGCCTTTATCATCATCATAACAGATAATTCTACTTCCCTACCAATGGGGAGAGGATGTATGGAGTGAAACAGTCAAATGAATTGCTGGTAATTTAACAGGAGTTACTGCAAAGTTGTAATGATAAAAATAGTCAGTTGCCCAAATGAATTTGTTTCCACAGCTTTTTTTTTTTTCTCTTGCCATTCAAACTCACCTCACGGTGTTTTGGTATTCCAGCCCTATGAAGCCCAAGTGTTTTGTACTTTGTATCCTAGCAATGAAAAAGGGCTGCACACTGGGAAAGAGTGTGTGTGCGAGCGACTCCTTTAACCCCACAGTACTAGACTCGGCCATCGCTGAGGGCTTTTCGTGCACAGAAACGGATGTCGCGTTTAAAGATGGGACCGATGGGAATTTCTGAGAGGATGATCTTTGCAACTTCAGAAGAAAAAAAAACACGCTGCCCTTTAGTCTGCGTCGAAATGTGGTGTAAAAAGTGCCGCTTCCCAATCTCATGTAGAAATGAAACTGATCTATACGTGTTCTTCTGTTTTTCGAGCACTTAGTCGTGTTTGCTGAAGTCGACTGAATTGATGCAAATTAACTTACACAACTTTACTTAATCTTTTCAGTCAAGATGAACACATTCTGTCTCACTTTTTCTTTTATTTCTTTCATTCTATTCCTTGTTCTATGAAGATCACTGTGGCAGTCAGCGTAGCATATCATATGTTTATTTTCCTTTTTATCAAGTGTATTAAATTCACAGGTAATAAAAGTAGCTCACGGACAAAGCTACTTTCAGTAAGTTTGAACATTTTAATCTTAATCTTAATCTGGATAGATATTGATTGGATACCTCTGACTTCAGTACTTGTATTTGGGCTGTCAGTGTAGGCGCTTCATATTTGTTCTAGTCATTTTATTTTATTATTTTTGCCTTATTTGGCTTTCTTTCTTGTGTCTCACTCATTACCATTGACAAAGGGGGCGGAGGGGGGAAGAGTTCTTCCTCAATTGGTTTTGAGATGAAACAAAGTTTGGATGTCTTTGACTAGACTGTGGCGACCCCAAAGTGATATGAGGTCTTCATCAGAGTCTCCGTTTGCAGCCAACGCACATTTATGTGGTTTGTCTAATGTATGAGTCCTGTGCGGGGGAGAGTTGTCACCTCAGCATTTCCTGCCCGGATTTCAGCTTCCAGTTACACTCGCTTATCCTCCGATCTTCTTCTGTTACAGGTTGTGCCCAGAAAAATGCGTTTTTCAACCCAAGCTGCTGAGAGGTCAAGAGGTGACATGCCTCTGTAAAACACCACTGGAAACAAATGGTGAGCAGTCAGTGTCTCTGTTTATGATTGTCAGCGATTACTCTTCAACATCTGCATGCCTCTTGGTACAGTCAGGTTCTATTGATAGATCCAGTCTCGCTTTACTATCAAAAGTTGTTAGTTTTAAGGCCTAACCATATAAGGCTAATTCCCCGAGTCGACACAGACATTTGGAACACCACCAGACATGAAAGGCTGGAGGTGAAAGTTGGCTCCTTCCTTTCCAGTCCTCAGTACATGTGATAAGATGAGGGGGGGCATTGGGTTTACATGTACATTAACACGTATCGCTCTCATCACATATAACAGGAAATCATTGAATAGGACTTCAATTAATAAATCAGGGACTCTAGTGTGCTTCAATGTATTCTGTTTAAAATGATACTTTTGCGTTATTTCAATAATATCTTCATCATCTTTATCTTCATTTAAGTTTCGTTTTATTTAGTTTACCTTTATAAATCATTTAAGTCAAAGTGAGCCCCCAAACAGCCCAAAGGTTATTATGATTGGTACCAAAGCATAATAAACGTGAATAAACAGTTCTAAAAATGTGCTATCAGTCAGCACCTTTAATTTCATCCAGATGTTGAGAACGAGACGTGAGGCTTCACCTCGTGGATGTGAATTGATAGACTCGGGTTTTAAAGCAGTTTTTTCACTCTCTTCGATGGAAACAAGGAGCAGCAGTTTTTCAATCCAGCAAATCAGAATTTTGACTTTAGGCTCTACGCTGACCCACTGTGTCATCAGTGACATTTTCTATCAATTAGCATAATTAGAGCGGAGGTGGCTGTTAGGAGCTGATATTGACTACAGACTGGGACTGTTGACTTATAAATAAAGAAGTACAAACAACAGAGTTTTGTTGATTTGATCATTTTTGTGTCTCGCGTTTGCTTTTAGATTTATCTTTACAAATGACTTCCTTAATACCTGTTACTTTTTTACTTTAGCTTTTACGAACTGCCTGCTTTGTTCACACGGAGTTTGGATGTAAAGTTCATCAAAGTCATCCTTTTGAGAACCCTTTGTTCTGCTGTCTTTCCCTCAGCTCTGCTGCCATGCCTCCGGGGATGGCGTGTCTCTCGGCGTCAGCGGTCCGTACGCTGCTGTCTCTGCTGCTGCTGCTAGCTGTCGACTGGCCTTTGACTTCATTACCCAGCAGCCTTGTGGTAGGATCTGACTCCTCCTCCTCCTCCTCCCACCTGTATCCCACCTTCATACGGAATGACACCCTGTTTGAACACTTGGCTCTCCATCCTGACCCGGCTGTGGGTTGGATCTATATCGGAGCCCGAGATCGCCTGTTCCAGTTGGACCGATTCCTCGATCCTAAACTCCAGGAAGATACCGGCCCTGTCAAAGACAGTCGTGACTGCTTGCCCCCTGTAACCGAGGGGAACTGCCCACAGGCTAGGTCCACCAACAATCACAATAAACTCCTTTTGGTGGATCCTTACTCTATGGAACTTATTACCTGTGGTAGTGTCAACCAAGGGATTTGCCAGAAACGCCGTCTGGACTCTGTGAATCGGGTTCTTTTCTCCACGGAAAGGCCAGTGGACACTCAGTATGTGGCAGCAAACCACCCCAACGTTAGCACCGTGGGGCTGGTGGTGCGCTCTCATCCGAACAGGCAGCCAGTACTTTTTGTGGGGCGGGGCTACACCAGCAGTCAGCCGCCCATTTCCACGCGGAACCTTGCCCAAGAGCCGGTCTTTTCTTACGAGGAGACTGCCAAGTTGGCTGTAGCTGGCCGTCTGTCGGAGTATGATCATCATTTTGTGGCGTCTTTCTCCCACCGCCAACACGTATACTTCCTTTTCTACAGGCGAGACCTGAAGTCGCAGTCTCGCGAGTACCGCACCTATGTTTCCCGTGTGTGTTTGGACGACCAAGCCTATTATTCGTACGTAGAGGTGCCTTTGACATGTCGCTCCAGTGCCGGTAAAACCTATAACCTTCTGCAAGCTGTCCGACTGGGCCTGTCCAAGGACAGGACTGAGAGCGAAGGCTCGGACATTCTCCTGGGCGTCTTCTCCACTCGCATGACTTCAGATCGTCCCAGTGAGGACTCGGCGTTATGCATGTTCAGACTAGAGGAAGTTGACTCCAGGATAAACTCCACCAGAGACCTCTGCTACACAAAGATGGGTAAAGAAGGACAGATGGAGACAGAGGCAGCCTACATTGAGTATGAAGTCAAATCCAACTGTGCCAACCTGCCAGAGGTGAGTACATGGTGTTGTTTCAGCTCGTATCAATGAAAACCTTCTATTCATTTTTGGCAACGGTCTCACCGACTTCTGGGAAGATGTTAGCATAACCGTAACTTACTCCTCTCCTGTCAAGACAAAGTGTGCCATGTTTCAGTAACCGTCAGTCACACCACCTGGAACATCAGTCTTTCAGTTTTGCCATATTTGAGTAATTCCATTGCACATTTTTCAGTTAACAAGTTCAAATTGCACAAGATCCAGGTAAAAGGAAATGGAAACACAAGGAGAGCAAACAAACTTTTCTTTTGTGTATGAAGGTCAGACAGACAGAAGCAGAAGGAACTCAACATACCTCACATTTTCCTCTGTGTTTTCAGTGTTTACAGAGCTCACCGACCAGCTGTTTTTTTGTTTTTTTTTATGATATAATTGAATTGTTGTTGGTGCTTTAACTGCACTGAGTAAAAGCTTTCATTTGCCAAAGTTGGTGCCATGAATCTGAATGTGCCATCTGGTCCGAGCAAAGTGACCTCTGCATTAGAGAGAAAATATAAGTCAACCTGACGTTTTTGTGACTGACAAAATGTAATTTGGAGGAAGAATTGAATTAGACTGGACACTACTGTAAATTTGGAAAGTCCCATTTCACCCAGTGACGTCTGTGTGCTTCCACGGTAATAACCGTGACATTTGGATAAACCTCCCACCGTGTGTTTTTATTTACCGTGTTGGTATCCTCCATTTTTCACGTCCTGGTCTTTTGAGGTCGCAGCAACAAGCTTTGACCCTTTAGACCCCTACCTGCTGTGTACAACAGATTGGCCTGATGGAGACGGATAGAGCGGGCGGCGTAACTTAATAGGTCGCTTGTTAGGTTGGGATCGATCGGCAGACTTGGACATACTTGGTGGGA
>OMNV01012847.1:75951-107705 GCA_900303265.1 Brotula barbata
GTGCCTTCTGTTTTCATTCACACGTTTTCCATTTGTAACTTCCCCATTCAAATGTTTTTATTTATTTATTCATTATGACTTGTAGATCCATTTTTAAAAAATTTTCCCGTATCTTTTGTATAATGGAGCTCGTTTAAGCAGTCTGCGTAACAAATAATTAGTCTTTTTTCAGGAAACACAAATCTGGAATATTCACAGCAAGGATTGTTCAGTACAAATTGATAAATCAGAAAATTAGGAAAAGTAAACTGAAGCTGAATAAAAACCCACACATCTTTATATCTTAGTTTCACACTCAGTAAAGACGCCTCAAATCTGATGCTGCCAATAGTTACCCTCAGTTTTTGTCTTTTTTGGGGATATTTTGTTCAGGTTTGACCCAGCTCATCTCAGCTGGTGATCCTGATCCTGGGTGTGTGTGTTGTGTCAGTTACTTAATAAGACATCTCCTGATTTCACAGGTCTGTCACTAGTAACAAACCGTGCCCCCGTTAAGTTGCTAGCACTTGTCCTTTGTCTCCACTTGTGTCTCTCTTCAATTGTCTCTGCCTTGGTTTCTATTAGGAGGAAGAGCAAACAGGCCCTCAGGGACTATAAGAAGGTCCAGATCCAGCTGGAGAACCTGGAAACCAGTGTGAGGGACCGCTGTAAAAAAGAGTTCACAGGTAAAGGAGCGTGTGAAGAGCAAAATAATATGAGAGGGCGAAAGCAGGAAGGAGAGCCATCGTCTCAACATAAAACAAAAAGATTTCAGCTCCTCTCACAGACCTTTAACCCCTGCTTCTCCGCCCTAATCCAGACCTGATGACAGAGATGATGGACATGTCGAGTGACCTGGTGGGTTCAGGCATCCCGTTCCTCGACTACCGGATGTATGCCGAGCGCATTTTCTTCCCCGGCCACAGGGAGTCTCCACTGAGGCGAGACCTGGACGTCCAGGAGTGTCGCAGGCAGACGGTGGAGCAGGGCTTGGTGCAGCTGTCCAACCTGCTCAACAGTAAACTCTTCCTCACCAAGGTATTCATCATCACCAGCAGAGTTGGAAATTTTACACAATATTCAACGGCACTGTCTGAAAGTCTCCTCTCTCTCTCTCTCTCTCTCTCTCTCTCTCTCTCTCTCTGTCTCTCTTCCTCTTCCTCTCATAGTTCATCCACACTCTGGAGAGTCAGAGGACCTTCTCTCCCAGAGATCGGGCCTACGTGGCCTCCCTGCTAACAGTGGCTCTGCATGGCAAACTGGAGTATTTCACAGACATCCTGAAAACGCTCCTCAACGATCTGGTGGAGCAGTACGTGGCCAAGAACCCCAAACTCATGCTGCGACGGTAAGAAGAGAAAGGAGTGTGTGTCATCAGATTCATTGATTGTGTGTGTGTGTCTGTGTATGCGCGTTGGTGTATAGTTGTTTCAGTGTCGGCAGGATAACCCAAAAATCAATAATTGGATTTATCCGATATTCTGTGAGGAAGCAGCCTGTGGGTTGAAGGATGTTGTAATAGATTTTGGGTCAGATATAGATCATTGTTTTAAAGTTACTTTTAAAAAAACATTACTTTTTTGTGATGGACAACCATTCAGGCTGCTTGTCCTGCATGATCGCGGGGTTACCAGAGGGAGCAGAGACTCAGGACGGTGCAGTCCGCCTTAAACTCACCACACACTCTAACGTTGGATCTGGATCGCTATGATCTTCATCTGTTGGGCAGAAATGAGTTTTCAAATAGGATCAAAATTATCCAGGCATAGCCAGAGTCTCAGTACGTCTAAAAATGTGCAGCTTCTGCCATCGTCTACTTGAGATTGTGTTCATTTAGTTCAGTACAAATGGTTTTAATGTATGTTCAGTAGCTACAGATCCATCCAGGACCACTCTAAGAATACAGAATAATTGATTTGCATTTATTTCTTCTAAACAAACAAAGATAGAGATTAAGTTAAGTTACTATAGGAAGGTTTTCAAGATTGAGCAGTCAGACAAAATGACAGAAAAATGCAGGTTTTGGCTGTTATGGCAACTTAGAGAGAAATGGTTATCCTCTCCGTTTGCTTTCTTTTTAAATATCGATCACGTCAGTACAACATTTTTTGTCTTTTCTTTGTAGAACAGAGACGGTGGTGGAGAAGCTGCTGACCAACTGGATGTCCATCTGCCTCTACATGTTTCTCAGGGTGAGTTGAGGCATCGCCGCACAGCAGTGAAACTTTTAAATAGCAAATGAGTGTGCAGTCTTTAAAGGCAAAATATAGATGTTGGTGAAGCTCGTCGTATAAATAGATCGATTCTCCTTCAACCTTCTGGTGCTTAAAATATTCTAGGAAAAACTTTGATGTCCGTGAAGATCAACCACGCCTGTGGTTAGTTTGAGTTCAAGAAGACCTTAAGGCCTCAGGCTTTTGTGGCTGACTTAAAGGTTCAGTTTCTATGGTGCTTACAGTGAGGAGATAGTTAAGAACCTCACTTTTGTATACTGGACTGGAGCTGGACAAGCTAGCAAGTCGCTCGATCTTCACTGTGCAGGCAAATGTAATAACACCAAGATATCTGCTGAAGACACACACATAACATAAATATAGATTAACATTTTAAAACGATTCCGGTGCGAGCTGGGTGTAGGTTTCAACTTTCCATAGAGACGTAAAGGTTGCTTTACTTATTACATCACGGAAAGGTTATGTGAAAGCTTTGGAATCTTAATCACACGCCTACACCGTGTTGATCCAGGACTTATTTGAGTGTTTGTGTGTGTGTGTGTGTGTGTCAGGACTCAGCGGGGGAGCCTCTCTACATGCTGTTCAGGGCCATAAAGCACCAGGTAGACAAAGGCCCAGTGGACGCCGTGACAGGCAAAGCCAAGTACACCCTCAACGACAACCGCCTGCTGCGAGAGGACCTCGAGTACAAAACTCTGGTGAGGGGAACACACAGACCATGTTTACTTTTACAAACAATGTCAGCAAGAAGTAAACAGAATCAGTACCCTCAGTACCCTCATCATCTGTCTCACACTGCTGTCTGTCTGTCTCTGTCTCTGTCTGTCTGTCTCTCTCTCTCTCTGTCCGTCTTTCCGTCCTCAGACTCTGAACGTGTTGGTGCAGGGTGGAGGTGTGAATGAGACCCAGCCGTTGCCCTCCAAAGTGCTAGATTGTGACACCATTACCCAGGTGAAGGAGAAGCTGCTGGATCAGGTGTATAAGAGCACCTCCTTCTCCCACCGGCCTCACACTGACTCACTGGACCTGGGTAAGACTCCGGACACACTGTACGTACTCATCCTAACACCTGGGTCCTCACATGGTGCTTATATTGGCTTTATCTTGTCTTATTGTCCTCTGTGCTACTGTAACACCTGCTCACACAAATGTTTGTACCATCAAACTATCCGGAGTAAATAGTAACTAATTAACAATAATAATATTAATAACTACAACATGCAAAAACAAACAACACACAGTTGTTGCTGAGAATATAAATCTGATTGGACCATTATGATTATTGAATAACAGTTTTGTACAGTAAAAGTTTTCCTGATTATGTAGTGGTGAGCAGGTTTTAGTTTCGTTTCCTGAATGCTCCGTCTGTGCTGTTACCGAGGCAGCATGAACAGATCCATTCTTAGACTTTGGCCTCGGGTGATGTGCGTTTGGCATTTGTTATTCATTTTGATATTTTACACTCCATTGATTAGATACAGTTGTAATCCATAGATGATTGAGAATGAGTACAGCTGTCACGCTCAGTTACTCGGCCTTGGATCTGATTTATGCTGCAGCCCACGACTCTCAGCAAACAGTCTCTGTTCACACACAGCACATGAATACATGGAACATACTAGAACAGGTCTTTCTCAACATTTATGGAGCTCTGGTGCCCCCTACAGCACAAAGAGGTAAAACACATTGAAAGTTGTTACTGCAGTGACCGTGGACGAAATAAATACACAGGTTTAAAATCACAATAAGAGCCCAGAAGAGACATTAACTTATATTATACAAACTGGAATTAAAACCGAAAACTGGCTCAAGTCTCCTGCTGCCTTCCAAAGCTCTTAGAATGTTACTGTGTGTCCGTCTGGATCAGCTGTCAGCCTGTGAGGAGCTTCCCTGTAGTGCTAGTTTTGTTTCTCACGTGTTAATATAAAGGTGAAATGTGGAAAATATCTGATCCATAAAGTGAATTTCACGCGTTCACACTGATACACTTTGATGTTTATCTTCAGGTTGCACTCATTTATCGATGAACTTTTTCACTCAGGACGTTTTATTGAACAGTTGTGTCACATGGGTCCAATCAGAGACAGACGATTGTCCTCGTGTCTCCGTGCTCATGGATCCTCCTGGTTTGGACTGGGACGTCCTTGGTGGTCTACCACATGCGTTCCTGGGTTAATGATGTGATGTCGTGTGCTGTCTTTGCTGTAGAGTGGCGGTCCGGTGTTGCCGGTCACCTCATCCTGTCAGATGAGGACTTGACGTCCGTCGTCCAGGGCAACTGGAAACGCCTCAACACACTGCAACACTACAAGGTGGGCGTCTCCCTCACACGCCGTCACCGTGCTCTGATACAGACGGGGAAAGGTGGCTGTGGTGAAACGCTAATCAGTGGTTTTTGTCGTTCCCCAGGTCCCTGATGGTGCAACGGTAGCCCTGGTCCCTCGCCACACCAAACACATTCACCATGAGAACCATGACTACGTGGCAGGAGAGAGTGAGTGTTCCTCTGACTGAATACGCTCCGATAAATTCAATCATAAATTCACCTTTTATTATGGAAATGACAAACTGATGCGTAACTCACGAAGCCACGCGTTTTAACCCGCGCAGAGACGCCGATGCTGGAGGACGCTGACGAGGGCGGAGTGCGGCTGTGGCATCTAGTGAAGGCGAGCGAGGAGCCCGAACTGCCCAAACACCGCAGGGGCAGTCTGAGGGAGAGAGAGAGAGCCAAGGCCATACCAGAGATCTACCTGACCCGTCTGCTGTCCATGAAGGTCGCAAGACACACACACACACACACACACACACACACGCACACACGAGCGCTGGCGACTTATGTGGAAACAATTGTCAAATTATCTGCAAGAATGTTAAGCTTGTTTGTATTTAGCTGCATGTGTTCATCATCATCATCATCATCACCCATACTGTTAAAGATCATTATGTTAGGAGATTGATAACTGTGAATAAATATGAATATCCCGTTCATGTTGTCGTTCTCTCGTCTCTTCGGCCCTGCAGGGGACGCTGCAGAAGTTTGTGGACGATCTCTTCACCGTGATCCTCAGCACCAGTCGTCCTGTCCCGTTGGCTGTGAAGTACTTCTTTGACCTGCTGGACGACCAGGCGGGACAACACGGAATCTCCGACCCGGAAACCATCCACATCTGGAAGACCAACAGGTAGGACGACCCAGGAACATCAGAACCTCCTTTACTGAAGAGAACAGCACGTTTTTTTTAATTCTCATGGAGGTTTGACAACAATAAGACAGAATCAAAACAGTCATAGAGACTCTGTGAGATTTGTGTATATTTACTTTGACCTTCGTCTTTATATTAACTTTGTTTTCCACTTTAGATTTCTTTGACCTGAATATTAAAAGTTAAATCAGATTAGACACGACCACATTTTATATTTATGATGGTGGAAAATAAGTAAGAAAAACCTAAAAATGAAATTCAAACATTGCCTTTCAATCATCAATATTTGTGCGTTTTGTGTACCAGAAGGCTGTGAACAGAATAAGGAAAGTCCAGGTCAGATTCATGACATGTGTTTACATCCAGTCAGAGGGTGATAAGAATAAATAAACGCCCCAGAAACTCCATAAAGGGTAGAGCGTCTGCAGAATATGGACCTGAAATAAGGAGAGGAGAACTGATGGATTGATGGTGGATAAATGGACAGATGCTACATAAAGACGGCAAGAAGAAGAGGATTTTCCCAGGAAGGTTTCTGTGAGATCCTTTCTGTCTGAAGTCGGATTGAGAGAAAGATACCCGAGTGGCTGCGGAGGCATTAGTAAAACAAACACGTGATGAGGCCTCCTCTTAAAATGAAGGGAACACCAGACACTTTATATTAAACCAACTATAAGGGCTGCTGTCTGTACGTTTTCATGATGATTTGTTGATTTTATGCTATTCAGTGTGTTGAAGAATGTTGATCACTGATTTGTTTACATCTTTTATGAGAACTCGACCTCTTACTGATCCCAGTTGTTGAATGAGGGTCAACGATTATGTTGGATTTAAACCAGTGAAAACAATGATCGGTGCATCGATGGGGTCCATTGAATTTGTTTCTTTGCATTTCCTCAGCCTCCCCCTGCGTTTCTGGATCAACATTGTAAAGAACCCTCAGTTTATCTTTGACGTCCAGGCGTCGGACCACGTGGACGCTGTGCTGTCGGTCATCGCTCAGACCTTCATGGACTCCTGCACCATCGCTGAACACAAACTGGGACGGGTGAGGATGACGGATGAATGATAAGAAGGCTTCAATCGACACCAGAGATTTTACAAAATGTCATGATTTTTAGGAAATTTACATCTGAACTTCTATACTGACATTTTTAAATTTAAATTGTAGCATTCTGTAGATATTTGCCGTCCAGACTCTCTGTGTTATTAAATCGGCTTTGGATCAAATAGAACTCTGTTCTACTGTAATGACTGCCTGTCAAATCTTTTCTTTGAGTGCTGTCTGTTCTCTCAGCTACCTCACATTATTTGCTGATATTGGACAAGTGTTTAGCAGATGTGAGACTTAATATAAACTTCCTCCCGGATACTGATCCATGTACAAATACACGTTACAAATATAACATAAACCCCCCAAGAAAAGGTTTGAAGGGTTACTATACTTTTTTTAAACATCTGAGCACCCACGACAAAAGCTGGATCATCTTTAGTTTTCAGCCTTATCTCTGATCTGAGGATCTGTAGCTCCTCCTAGTGGTCAAAGGGCGCAGCAGCTCTTCTTAGCCCAGAGAAACAGAGTCCGTAATCTGTCTGTATGTCAGGAGTGAGATTTTAAAATCGGTTCTAAGAGTGACTGGGAGTCCGTTTTACTTGAAGCAATGGAGTGGAGGAGTGACTCATCTTTACTTTTATTTTTAAAAGAGGACCGTCGTAATGCTGGAGTTTCGTCTTCAGATCCATCCTTGTGTGTGTTTGTCTAACCTCCTGTCACTGTTTGTGTTCGGGCAGGACTCCCCCATCAACAAGCTGCTGTATGCCAGAGACATCCCCCGCTACAAGCAGATGGTAGAAAGGTGGGCTCAGCTCAGCTCAGCTTCATGTCCTGGTCCAACGTGGCCTCGTGGCCTCGTTTCCCTAATTGACCTCCTGATTGGATCATTGACGCTCTGTGTGAACTGTGTTACAGGTACTACGCTGACATTAGGCAGACCATCTCAGCCAGCGACCAGGAGATGAACTCTGCTCTGGCTGAACTGTCTAGGGTGAGCGGACCTTCTACACACACACACACACACACAGGAACACACAAAAGTTTGGATGTCTAACTTGGATGTGTTTGTGTTTCAGAATTACTCTGGAGAGCTGAATTACCTTGTTGCACTGCATGAGTTGTACAAGTACATCAACAAATACTATGACCAGGTGTGTTCATCACTCTGTGTGTGTGCGCGCGTGCGGGCGTGTCTGCCTACGTGTGTGTGGCAGTAAGCAGCATGGAGTTGATTCATGGAACGTTGTATGAACGTGACTCAGTTTGATCCAAAAGATTTTATTGTTTTTCATTTTCATTAAATACAACAGAGCACAGTAACAAGTATTACATTACTTTGGTTTGATGGACTGATTTACTCGATGTACTAACACATCTGAACCAAGTACATGAATCAGACAAACGAGGACACACCAGAGGAACATCTCCTCCTCTTTTAATGCTAAGAGTAACAGGAGTTTAGAAGTGAGGGAACATGGATTCATCACATCATCCTGTCTGTCTCTCTCTCTCTGTCTCTCTCTCTCTCTCTCCCTCTCTGTCTCTCTCTCCATCCTTCCACCACTGTCCTCCCTCAGATCATCACAGCGTTGGAGGAGGACACCACAGCCCAGAAGATGCAGCTGGGCTACAGGCTGCAGCAAATCGCTGCCGCCGTGGAGAACAAGGTCACCGACTTGTGACGGAGGAAGCAGGGTGGGGGTGGGCGGAACCCTACGGAACTGAAACCGGGAGAGGACACGTGAACTCTTCTCCCCGAGGACACAGGCTGGGGGGTTTGAGGGGCTCCTGTCCCTGTTTTGGTGCTCGTCGGTGAATTTTCACCCGGGAGAGCGTGTCGTCTGTAACGTGACACCTGGAGAGTGGGGGAGTGTGTGTGCTGAACGTGCCGTACGTGCTGCCCGAATGTGGCTGCTCGGGCCTGCCGCCTTGGAAGGACCGCGCTCGACTTCAGAGGTCGTAGGCTCGCAGCCCAAACAGCTGACCTGAAGACTGAGTCCAATTTTCTATCAGTGTTTTCCCTCTCGAGTGAATTTCTAAAGAGGTTCTTTTTATGCTTGTTGCTGCTGTTAAGAAGTCATTTCCTCGTGTGTGTCTGTGTGTGATAATCTGTCTGTGTGTGTGTGCATAGCATTTATCACGCCACATCAGTTTTTACTACAGCTCACACACACCGTTCATGATGTCATAATCTTCAGAGCACATCAGACAAGCAAAAATAGCCAGAAGTGCTCTGAACGTTTCAGCTCCCATCTGTCGGCAGACGGGACAAACACACACACACACACACACACACACACACACACACACTTCATTCAGCTGATATGTACTTTGTTATTGTGATGTGTGTCATATCGTGTGCCAGGAGAAGCATTTTTACAAAACTATTTGCTGGTGATTTTACAAGATTTCATGATTAGTATCTAAACTAGATCACTGATATTTGTGGGGTTTTACATGTCGGAGCATTTTGGAGATATTTGTTGACTTACCAGGACCGTAGTCCATAGGAAGGAGCCGTATGGATTCAAGGAATGCCTCCAAAGCCTCTAGAAGCTATTTTATATTGAAGATATCCATTTACTTACATACAAATATGTTCACTGTTGCATGCATCCGTGGGAAAATGGTACCCAAACGCGATCGATTTACTGCCACGAGGCTCTATTTGGGAATCCACAAGATACGTTTGTCTTTTGTTGTGTCATCCACGACTCCATCACAATCTCAGTGACCGAGTTCTGATGTAAATTTCCAGAAAAGAATGAAACTTTGTAAAATCCCCAGGGTACCGCTGTATTGTTTACTTCATTTGTTTTCATTTCTTGCTTTTATACTCTCATTCATGTTTCTGTCTCGTACAAGTCACTGGAAAGACAAAAGTCCTCGCACAGAAACTTTAAATGAAGTCGAATCCCTCTGAACCTGCGTTTGACACACGTTTGTGTTTTCTACATTCCTTTTAGGTTTTAACAATGTTTTTAATCACGGTCTACCAACGGTAGTTGCTCAGTTTTTGCCTTGCAGTTCCTGTATTGGACACAAGGTGGCGACTCGTGTGCTCGGGTCTGCCAGTCATTGAGCAAACTACCTGTTCAATAGTTTTTAATTGGTGTATCACTCTTTTGTGTCTCTGTAGAAGTGATGTTTGTCTGAGATTACATTCTTGGCTCCCTTTTTGTCCACACGGTACGAAAAATGTTTTAAAATAGGCAAAATTACAGAAGCTGAGAGTGAATATGGTCATTTGTTTCATTGTTTTCCCGAGATATCGAGATAATTTTCTCGAGAAAATGTCGTCCTAGATGACACACTAATGTGTATATATTTTAAGCTATTTCAGTCTGTATCGGACCTTGATTGAACAGAAAGGATTAATATATTTCAGCTGTTCTGTCGATGCTAAAGGATAACTCCGCCAATTATGAGGTCATATCGACCTGTCTGTGGGAAATGTTACGTTCTAATGAGATCTCGAGAAAATTTCCTCTCTGTCAGGGAAACATTTTTTTTCAAAATATACTGCACATTCTTCCCCAGTTTCCATTCTGACGTTTGTTGAGGATTAAACTCTCAACGCCCCAGTCCTTGGATATTGTATTTTAGCGATATTTATATCAATGCGGTACAGAAAAAAAAATGAATTTAGCTTAAATAAGTCAGACTTCTCATCGTGCTGAGACATGAACATCCATTAAAAGAAGCGATGTAGATTTTTTTCTTACTTGAGATGGCTACAAACACAGTTGAGTTTGATACTCGGCTGCTGTGGTTCGTGACCAAATAAGATGGAATGTTTTACCTGAAATAGTCCAGACTCAGCTCAGCAGAATCGCAGTTTATCAATACATTACCTAACACACAAGCAACTAATGACTGATTCGAGTACTCTGTCGTGTCTCACACTGTCAGTGTAGTGATGGAAAACTGTAACTATGTTGTTAGGTTGTATAAATTTGGAAATGTAGAGCAGGCTCTGCAAGGAGCAGTTTTAAGGATGTTTTCTTATTTTGTGTGTTAATATCATTGTATATAATGATTAAAAGTTGTAACTGTAGTGATTTAACCTGTTTAATAAGAGAAAGTTCAGATTCTCACAGAGGGTGATGTAATAAAGTATTCAGAAATCATAACTGTAGTGATTTTATGTGTGAGTTCTGTACTGATACATGGCCTTTTTCTTTTTTTTAAGCTCTTACATAAATTTAATGGCCATTTACATTAGCAGCACATCAATAATTGAGTGTACCATGTAGGAAAAAAGTCATTAAAAAAATCTTATTTTCTCGAAATTACTATTTAAAATCTATTACTTAGAGACTTACTTATTTAAAATGTTTTTGTTTTTTTATTTCCATCCAAATTCTCTTCATTGTGGTTGTGTTGGTGTTCAGTACAGATTTCCCCAGAAAGCTTCTATGGAAACTCACAATTCACTAGAATTTGATCTGAACTTTGTAAGGATGAGTTTCAGAGGTTTATGTCAATAACCTGTTCGATCAATGCCACACACTTGCTCAGAACTCTATATTTGATATATATGAGAAGCTTAGCGCAATCATGTCAACTTGAAGGTGAAAATGAAAATGTCAAGTCACTGCTGAACTGAACTGTGCTGTCAGCCATTAGTCATACACTGATGGTGTCAGGAGCAATATCGGTTTTTGTGAGAGAAAATGTGTTTGTTAAAAGGTTTACACAAACCAGAGATTAAATGTGATACAACCTCCAAAATAAAGGAGTGTTCAATCCTACACGTGACAGAGGTACATGATGAGTATGGAAATATGTATATTATTTTTACAAGGCTGTTTAGAATCATAATATAATCATGGCTGAGCCATTTTCATACAGCCAATAAAATGGTGTGAAATATTGCAGTAATTAATAAAAAAAAAATGAAACATATATATTTAATTGTAGCAACAAACAACAATATATAGAACAGCCGGGTTTGGCATCCAAATTGTTTTCTTTTAATAACACAAATTCCCGACCAATAATCCTATTCCGTAGCCCAGATCCCATCCCGTTTAGCCTCTCCTCATAAATACAAATCAATAAACAAACCATTTACATTTATGAAAATGAATTTTTATGTTTATAAACAGAAAAAATAAAAGACCCTGAGATTAAAACAGGGGCATGAAATGAATGAATGATTAAGTAGATACATTGGGTAAAATTTTAATTTTTATTCAGAAAATGAATCATTCTTGTCCTTTTTAGCTGTCCTTAGCACCTGTACCGTAACTGCGCAAATACACGCGCAAAGTAAACAAAACAGCGTCTGACTCGATCGCAGGGGTCCAAAATGGAGTAAAGGCAAAGACTGCGCCCTAGATTTATGTAATAACACTGACAAATCATCCATCAGATTACGATTAAAATACGAGACTTCCAGACCTTCAGGGAAGTCGTTGTTGTCGTTTGTGCTGTGGAGCTACCCGCGGAGAGCAGGTACGATTACAGTTAGCAACTTACTACAGCTAACACAGCTAGCGTTAGCACAGCTATGATAGCTGGCTAATGCTAACGCTAATGTCAGCTCCAGCTCGTATGACAGAATGGCGGAGAGCTCGTTAACTAGAGGCCACGATAACGTTAGCTACAGATGTTTACGTAATAGTAATAATTTGAATGAAGTTCAGATGCTGTCGTAAATTTGAACTATTCTCTTTGATGAGGTCATGTAATGCTAGCTGGAGCTAAGCTAATCACGCTTTTCCATGGATAGCTTCACCACATTCAAACAGCAATGGAAGCTGCACAAAACAGTGCAGCAGGTACCATAAACATGAACAAACATGTGCGTATATCTAAATGAAAAATGCTTTAACCTCGTCAGCTACAACCAAGTTGTTTTTATAAGTACTGGCATTTATTTTAGAATGATTCTTTTCCATTATTAATGATGTATTTTCCAGTCACAAGCCAAATGTATTCAAAGACGTCAAATATATTGGGATGTATTCTGCGGAATTCTGTATAAAATGACAACTTACACGGTCAAAGTAAAAAGAATTTTAAGGGAAATTAAAATGGAATTGTTGAAAGAATGTTATGATGCTGTTATGTGGGGCAGGGCCATATGCCTTATTTCATTCACATGACTATCCGTTTTTGTAATAACATCGTTAAGAGGAATTTTGTGTGAATTATACGATTGAATTGTTCTATTGTGTTTGATCACTTGTATGATGTTATTGTGCATATCAAAGCTGCATAATAGTGCATAGCTACATATAAACGGGCTTTGTGAGAATCTAAAAGTGAGTTTAATGTGATTCTGATTCCTTTAAAGATTTATTGTTAATAGTTAACAACTTTGATAATGAGATGAGATGAACTTTCATGATCCCATGATTTCATGATTTTTTGTCACAGCAGACCTTTGCATATTAGTGCATTTCTCATGCTTTTTGTTTTGGAAAATCAAATCAAAAAATGTTTGAAATGTGCTGTTATATCTCATTTGAGTAGATGTAGGATGGTAAATATGTCTTGTCTTTTTACTGCAGCTAAGAATGGAGCCATCAGAGCAGTCCAGTCCGGACTCAGGGAGTCAGGATATCAACCCTGTGTTCCTGCAGCAGCTCAGAGAGCTCGACATCCCTGAGGAGGCAGCCAAACAGGTGGGAAGGCTCAGCCACTGTGGCAATTTCGACCCTTTTATGCCTTGCATTAAAACATGTCAATAACCAGACGATAATCTGGATATTAACTTCTGGTACCTGCGTCAAGCACGACGTCCTTATTATCTTCGATGTGCTCTGCATTGTGTTGGAAAAACATATTTGCATAAGATTTCAAGATGCTACCTACAAAATGAAAAGTTCTGAAAAAATAATTTCACTCTTCAGAGTCCAGGGACATGATAGTTTTCATATAAGGTTCCATCTCACGGAGAAATTATCATTTGAACCTCCAAGTCAAATAACTTTCTTAACCCTTTATACTCTTCCTTTGACACTGGTGTTCACCTTCATAAATCTTGTATACTAAGATCTGCATCAAACACAAAATATAATTTTGCATTATGTTTCAAATGTATGAATGTTTTTATATGTGCATGTCAGACCTTATAAAGAAAATAAAAACCTCCATAGTAAAACTCCTTTGTTTGTGCTTGTGCTAGTTAGTGAATTAAGTGGAAGAGACATATAAACATACTGATAATAGTAACAGATTAGGGTTTATTGACTGCTGAAACAGTGACATTTCTGTTCCTGTTGCTTCTCCCCACTCTAGGCTCTCCTGCACACCCGGAACGTGTCTGCTGAAGAGGCTGCCATGTACTACTTCAACAAGCTGGAGAATGAGGTGCCCTATGCTAGCCTTAGTCCCCACAGGTACACCTTGGTACATTAGAACTCCTGGAGTTTATCAAAAGCCAATTCTAATTGTGTATTGTCTTCTGGCTGTCAGGAGGAGGGAGATGACTATCTAATGTTCAAGATGGTTTTTGTGGTGAACATGGACCTGGCCATGGGTGTTGGAAAGGTCAGTCCAGTGGCGCTCCAGTGTAGTTTGTGGCATATTTGTTACGCTAATGTTGGAAATCCTCTTTATGCCCAATATGTTCTCAACTCAAGAAATGTAAAGTTTTGATGGAACATGGATGAAACTGTTGGTGTCTATAAGGACATGTATACATGTTTTGTAATCCTTGACTGTAAAAGAAAATGATATGAAAGTTTCTCTCCAAGGTGGGAAGAAGTAGCATATGATTTAGTTTCATATGAATTTAGTCTTTGTTTGAAGCGTGTAGAACTGTGTTCTCATATTGAAGATTTAAATGGCTGAGGAGGAACAGCACACAAAGCCCACTTTCAGGAATGATGGAATGTTTGTTGGAAAATTGACATCAAGGTGTGAACTCCATGTCATCCTATGTGTTGTAGGTGGCTGCACAGGTGGGTCATGCTGCTGTGGGATTGTATCAGACTCTGCAGGAGAAGAACAGCTGGAGAGACATGGCCTGGAAATGGGACCATGGCGGGTAAGGCCTGTATTGAACAGCCATGTTTGTGTCCTGTAACTCTTACTTTGATACTAACTTGTTTGTTGACACTGATGATCCAAAATATATGTCCGGACAAAACTTTTTCAAATCAGTCACTTTTGAACGGGAATCAAATTCCCCTCAAGTCTGATTCTATTAAAGCTGACATGCCTCATGCTTTTTATTTATTTCTATTGTATGCATATTGATGATTAAAAATGAATTTAAACCATTTTACAATACGACTATAACAAGAAAATGTGGTTTGAAGTCAACAGAATGCTATAAACTACCCGTGTTTATGCTTACTCACACTTGTGCCAAGAATTATCAGTGTGTGTGCTTGTGTCAAAGTCTGACTCGCTGCACTTCGTTGCAGGCAGTACAGCGAGTGGCACATCTGCTGGCTGTTGAAATTTGAGTGCTTCAAGCACCTTGCAACAAAAATCAAATGAGAGTCCTGAGACGAATTAAAGAAGTCCATTAGGTTCAAGAGCTCTCCAACAAAATAAAATAGTTTCAATAGAAGGAATGAGGGACAGGATAGAAAATTTAATTCATACAAATGTACAGTGTAGACGGCGAAATGTGGTGTACTTATTACACAGTTATACATTTATAACTGAATATGTATATCGGTGAAATACAAGTAAGGTTGACGGGTGCGATTAAAGAAATAAATAAGTGAGCTTGTGGGATGCGTTATATGGTAGTTAAATCTACATTGCAAAAAGGCAGATCTGCTCGTGCACACACACACACACACACACGCACACACTCTAGCAGTCTGGCAGGACTCATTGCAGTGGTGCATGCTTTGCAGTAGAGCTCTGAAAGAAGAAAACGTGAATGGGACAAAAGTGAGACTGGGTGAAACATTCAAAAATATATGTAAAAAAAAAAAGACAATAACAAAAGACAAGAAGGCTCCAAAGATGACATGGAGTTGAATGCTTTCTTGTGCCCAGTGTTGCCATCTTCAACACAGCAATGTTTTCTGGTCATATGGAGCACAACTTATAACCTGTTAAATCAAGTAAAAACTCAAGGTTTTCAGTTAATAATGTGTGATTGGGCCCCGTATTATTACAGAGCCAAGAAGGTGGTGCTCCAGGGTACCAATGTGGCCCATCTGTTGGAGCTGCAGGCCCTAGCTATGAGCCTCAGTCTGCCCACTTACCTGGTCCAGGATGCCGGGCTTACCCAGGTAAAGAGAAATGTTTTTTTTGTTTTAAGTTATCTCCAAGATACCGTCATGTTATCTCTATTACTATACCAAGCCCTTTATGTAAAAACATCTGAGAACCAGCACTAAACCTGACATCCTTGGGGTCTTTGTCAGGTGGAGGCGGGGGCCCGTACTGTCCTGGCCATCATGGGTGAGGAGGAGATGGTAAATAATGTTACTGGGAGCCTGAAGCTGCTCTGAGGGGCTCCTACCAACAGTGGGGAGGCGTGACTCTGCAATAACACTCAAACAGCCAGCAGAGGGCGACATTCCCCAACGGCAAGAAGAGTCTTGGCATGCAAGAGTGTTAACAATCTTAAAAAAAAAAAAAACTAAAGAGGAAAACAAGACATATCCCAACACGACAACAAGCACTCAGCCATTTTCCCCTTTCATTCTTTGTCTGTGCTGCTGAGCCACTGAGACCAGGAGGGGAAACAGAACGGTTCCTCACAGGGGGAGGGGTGGCGAGTGGAAGGCGGTTTAGTTGTTTTTTTCTCCCCTTATTTACCTTTCTTTTATAGAGAGGGACATCAATTTGCTAATTTAACGGAGCGTTTCTAAGGCAAACAAATTTTAAAGCACATTTCCCCTGTTAATTTTTCCAGAGGTCCTTATGGTCATTTCAAGGATGAGGTGGAGCATTCCGGTGCTTGTCCAATGTTGTATTTATGATTACTTGAGGGGCAGAGTGTACTATAATACGTTATATATGTGTAATTAAAACCCTAGCAGAGATAACGTCTCCCTGTTGAATTAGGATAACTCATTAACTGACAGTATGTGAAACATTAACGTTGATGTTTAAATGAAAAAGTGTGCACATGGAAGTACCAAAAGATCCCTATCCTATAGACTCATCAACATTAGTTATTGTGAAATGCATACATTTTGTTTACATATACCTCTTAAGGCTATATAAGGTATAATTTGTGGTGTGCCATCCTTAACGAAATATGCTTACTGGACTTTGTTGTATTGTTTTTTTTTAATGCAAAAGAAGGATGTTCCTTAGTTTTAATGTTTGGATTTGATGATGTGTGAGAAATGTATATTCTGTATTGGTAAAGGTTTGAGACAATTTGCAAAACAACTGAAACTGAGATAACTGCAAACATGCGACTGTATGGTAAATGCTATGGAATTCACATGTTACTAAAAGAATGAATCGTGGTGTTAATATTCTCACTTGTAACTAATTGTTTGTCGGCATGAAGTGTCAGTCTAGAGTTCGTATCTAAATGTTCATCTAAATTAAAATGGAGACCATGGGAATCCCCAAATCTCATCCATATGGACACCATATGTCCGTACTTTGATATCTGCTGTGCCCTGCAATCATTTGTGGGAAATTAAAATGCTTCCAGATCAGGTAAGAAACTATCAAGAGTTGCCTTTTATTTACAGACACTGCTGTGACAAACTGTAAAGAAGGGTGGGGGGAGGTTGAGTAGAGGCCGTATGACATTGCTTTTCACCGCAGTAACAATGGCGGCATTGTCAAATATGGCCATTGCCTCCCATAGCAATCTTGTTGGGAACGTTGTACGATCCTGAGGTTAGATAATCACTGAAACGAATCTTGTCGTGTTTTTAGCGGTTTATGCCGTGTATTTAATGTAATTTAAGCTACTAATGTTAAATAATACTCCAAAAAAACAAATACCGGAAGTACTTACATGTTGGTTTAAATACATACACGTAAATACGTGCACGTTTTCTAAAACAAGCATAGCAAGCAGATACTTTTGTGTGTCTCTGGTAACACTGAGTTTGAGATTACACCAAAATCCTTCGACAACAGGATACTGGCCGTTGCGACGAAGGCTCATCTAAGTGTCTTCATGCGTAAAATAATATCGAAATCACTCAACATTCAAACATTTGAGTCCTTTTTTGGTCACACATGAGTGCTTCTGTTTGGTTAAAAGGTCCAAATACATTTCTATCATGGAATTCACACAGAGATCTGAAATGAGAGACTTTATTCTGCTGTCTAATCTTTTTTTGTCACTCGTCAGACCTCTGCAACAAATGACGTTGGCATTTATCACTTGGACCAATCCAAGACCTCCTCCCAGGTCCCATGACCTGGCACGAAGCCAATCGCGTGTCATTGTGACTTCGTCTCGCTATTGTTGTTCAAGCAGAATTATCAGACGAAATGAGTGTTTCCATTCGACGGAAAAATCCACTGTGAGGCAGTGAAGGAATGTGGATTCGAATTCAAAGTTGGCGTCTCTGTGTGCGTGCAGTCATGCTGCAGTCAAAATAGTGACCGTTTGTCAGCCATACTTCTGTTTCAATTCCACAAAAATAGTTATAGACCCGGAGCTGATATGAGCACACCGTTACAGCCAATCCCCTTCTGTTGTCTGTGCCACAGTGTGTGAAAAGACTGTTTTCGACAGCGGGCTTTGGAGGAGGAGGGACCAGAAATAAATAGATGCAACCCAGGAGAACTGGTCAATTTCCCTGTCCAATCCTTTACCAGGAGCTACAGGAGCGACGCCCCATACTCCATTCATCTGACATAGGTGGGGCTGACCCAGTGGGCTAACCCTGCCTCTGATGTCCCTGGAATTGGGCCCCAGAGACCCCGTGTAGCTAAAGATTGCTACTATGTAATGGTATGAAAGATCCTTCCACAGTAGAAAGATGAATGTAACCCTCAAATGAAAAGCAGTTATAGTCCCACTACCGAATTCAAATTAATTCCACGGCATCTGAATTTACTAACGAGCATTTCCCAAAACTTTGAAGGTGCAAATCCACTCTTTCTGTCAGATTATTTCCCGAATACATCCACTCTCTCCTGCTCTCCGCCTTGAACGCCACCACTACACAGAAATTATTCTGAAGCTGAATTTTTTGCACCCCTCCTCAAAGCTGGGCCCGCCCCAGTTTGCGTGGTCGACGAAAAAAACAAAAACTCGCCCCTTCATTTCGCCAATAACGTTCGTCTGGAAAATAACTGACACTAGTGCTAACCAATCACGGGCGAGGGGCGAGACGTCAACTCAAGGGCCGCCCAAGGAAAGAGCCCCTGCATGGTCGCCAAGGAAACCCCGTGGCGTGGCTGTGTGTCAGTTTCGCTTGGACCCGCGGTCGATGCCGGCGAGGAGGGGGATGGTCGCCTCTGCGAATGTAAGGACCCAAGACAGAATCAGAGCCCTGTATCACATACAGCAGCATATACCCCATTATAAATATCGACTGTAAATATATAAAACACTAAAATAAATGGATTTAATGACCGAGGATCTACTATAGACATTCAATGGAAGCACTGCACCTGAACACGAAAGGGAATTTAACTTTACGCCTATGCGTGGGAGACACTGAGAAGTTTGTTTCCTGCCCCCGGAGAGGGAGCTACTTTTAGGGGCAAAGGATACAGGAGAAACCGAGGCCGACATACAGGCCTACTGGTCTGTTTGGATTTGATGTTGGGATCCTCGAAGGACTTTGTACTGTTTATGAAATTGCCTTATTTGAACAAGTCTGGAATGACACATTAGGTAAGTGCTTTACATTCGTGTATCATTTATTAATATTACCACATATCTCTGGAGACACTAACATAAATACAACAGGCATTGACCATGTTTCCATTCCATACCCCACGTAGACATTAAGCTAACCAACTTGGCAAGCAAAATACGTAGCTTCTGTTTAAGTTGATTAGAGCAAGTTTGTTACTTTGACTATCTTTTCATTTCCACGGTGCTCTTGCTGGCCAAATGATTCACATGTTGACGGACAATTCTTGCTCGTGTATGGAGTCATCTTCCATGTTTTTCGACTATCTCTCGGTGTTGTTTTTGATAGAGAGCTGGTTTTTCCAGATACCCGCCACAGTAGTACTTTGTTGTTATATAATTATTTTATTTATTTATTTTTAACGTGCTGCTGACTACACTTGTCTGCAACAGTTTTCACGAGTTTAACTCACGTAAGACCATCATGGGTGCCTTCACTTCAGTTAATGCTTCACATCGTTTCTAAAAGAGGTAAAGAGTCTCAACACTTAAACCTATGATAGGCTGTGTTTTTGTACGAAACACTGCTAATGCCTGCTGTTTTCGGTGATTCCATTCATTTTTATTTAACATTGTGTTGTTTTTTTAGCAGGTTTGAACAATTCAGTGTTGTGAAAGAGTGTTACATCTACTGATTCAATCTAAACGACAGAAGAGCCGCATTACGGTTTAAATTGATGCTTTATGCTTCGCTGATTTTAGCTCCAGATTGAAAGAATGGTTGAACTCCATACCAGCTTTTGGCTAGTAGCTTCAGAATCAGACCGAGTAAGGTAATAAGCAAACTTGTGAAGGCTGTGTTATATCCTAGATTGTTTGTTTAAATTGGCTTTTGGATGCATTGTGTGTTGCTTCAATGATGAACATGTCGAGTTTAGCTAGTTATTATGACATATCTTGGTTTATTTTCGTCTTTATTGACGACCCGTGTTAGGCTACCAGATGCTGTGTTGGTTAGCATACATGTCTTAGGCAACATTGCTATACTAGCTTTTAGCTAACTTTTTGGATGTCTTCCAATTGATTGTGTGCTATTTCCAGCAAATAATTAACAATACTTGAACTGTGGTGTGTTAGTACCTAGATAATGTTAGTCAATTTCTAACGTTAGACTGAGATTGATAAAGGTTTTATAACGTATATGTTCATTTTTTTGAATGCTGTGTATGTAGGGTTATCGAACTGGGGTTGGCAATATTCATGGTTTCGGTCCAGCGTGTAAGAAGGCTGGCTATGTGATTATTGTTATTTTGGCTTGTCCCCTTTCCCCTTGTGTGGGAACCCGCAATCAGAAAAGCTGATCTGTTGGGTAGTGACTTGCTGTTCTTATTCGTCTGCACCTCCCCCACCTACCAACCCCCAGCCCCTGTGGCGGTTAAGAGAAATGGCTGGTATTTTAGAGGGGAGCTCGTGTTTCCTTTTTTAGCCTCCATTTTTTTTATCTTCAACGTGTGAGTAACTGCGAGAGGCATTGTTGAGTTGGAATGTAGCATTCGTAGCTAAGTTTTGTTAGTTTCATGTCCAAGTTGGAGACTTCATCGTAGGACACGTCACTGTTTCTAAAAGGCAGAACGCTGTGCTGTTTTTCACACGCATTAGGAGAAGTCAGCAGTCAAATATGATCACACACACATGAATCAGTCTCTCTCGGTATTTATTTACCTCTAGAACATATTGCATGTTCTGTGTCGTTTTGAGCAAGACTGATTCATCCAAGATCTGTCTGTTAACTGACGATCGTTGACGATTCTAATTACGGAAATGGCCAAACAATCGTGCAGCGCTCTCTTGTGTAATAAGCGTCTTGCGATTTTGATCGAGAACCCGCATTTCCACTACAGAAATGGCTGCCACAATCCTCGCCCTGTTCTACTCCATATGAGTAGACACAGGTACAGAAGAAGGGGACGGTGTTTTGCTCTATCTGCCTTTGTATGTCCAATAAAGGTGCTACCGGATGCGTCTTCGGTGCAGTAATATTCTGTGTCCATTTCTCATGTCTCACGCCCGATTAAGCCAGCTGGTCACGTTTTAGCCAGTTTGCATTTTACCCACACTGAACAATTTCTTGACAATTTAATGATGACTATTAGACTGGCTGTTTTAATGTCGAGGCAGAAGACAAAATCTGACGTCAGCCTGATTCCATAGCCATTGGTCATTGTTGCTTGGATGCACTGTCTGCATTGAAAGCAAGTAACCCAGTGTTAAAAGAATGTGCTCTAGTGTAGTACACTAATAAAGCGTCAAAAATCACATTCATGTTATTTGTGAACAGTTGTTGGACTTAGTTTTTAAAAATTCCACCCATGCACTGTTGGTGGTCCATGATATGGATCGGAAAGTGGATTGCTTTGTACTGAACACGGTCTAATTGGTTTGGGTGTACGGTGTTTTGAATATGTTTTACATCTTTTAATAGACCGTGTGGCTTGCAGCTTGCCAACCTGGCCACTCACAATGATTAGAAACATGAGCACCTTCACTACTCCCCCTGACCCTACCCTCCTTGTTATCTAGAGCAAATGCTGTGCTCACTAACAGAGACATGGGCATGTGCACAGCCAAGGATCAAAAGCAAGAATCATTTGTGGCACAAGCAAGCATACTCTGGCATGTCTTTTCAACTGAAACTGCCTTCCTGGGAAAGCTAAAACTGGTGGCTGCCCAGGTTGTGTTGTTGTTCCATTGGTGGTGTTTTTACAGTAATCCAGTTTTTGAGAGCAGCACTGTACTTGTGCGTGGATCTGTTATGGAGGATGTGGACCCCCTCCTTTCCCAACTTGGGCCTCAAAAAACGTCTGAACTTAGGAATGTGCAGACATGCAAGGTTAGCCTGGCCCAGTTTTGTGTTTACTGAGAAAAATGTATTCATTCCTTCTCTCTTTTTCTCTCCTTCTCTTCCCCTCTCTCGTTCATACATGCAGTGGTTTTGCATAACGAAGTAATCTGACTGTTGTTTGAGATCACCATAAAATTGTTGCGGCTCATCTTTCCCGTAGAGAAGCAACATGGTCCTGATGAATTTTACTGAGCTGTAAAGAATTTACTTAACTTGGCGAGAGAAGTGGGATCCTGTCTCTAACAAAGAAGACAGGATTCTGTCTTGTGCAGACAGTTGAAGGGGAGAGAGGGAGACGAGGATGTTGCTGTGAGGAATAGGAAGAGAGGGGGAAAAAGCCCTGTCCTTTTCGCTTTCTATTTGCATGCTGATGATGCTCTGCATCATTACACAGAGGGCAGGTGTAGCTATTGACATGATAATTAGATTGTGCGTGTGTGAGAGTGTGTGTTTCGAAGAGCACCAAGTCAGTTATGTGAATCTACACCTGTATGGTCACAGAAAGACTAAATTCACTGAAGATGAATTTGATCTGCGGCATTTGCATTTCATTTTAAAACTGTCATTTGACCCCAGTTTCCCACTGCATTTGATAAGCCTTTGTTTGCTAATATCTTAGCATGTGATTTCTTATGACTTGAATAAAATGTCTTTTTGTTACTATGGTTTTACATATTACAATGATTAATCTGATCCATGTATATGTGGGGCTGTATATACACTTCCCCCCTATATTTTCCTGTTGATGAGAGAGACACAAATTGAGAAATTTTTGTATTTGCATTTGAATCGTGGGGATAGTTGAAGTGACAGCTACATTTCTCTCTATGCGGCTTCTTTTCTACCACTGCTGTGGGTTATGTACCATGTCGCCTTGCACAACAGGGTTAAAAACAAAACTCTGACGCCAGGCCCATTGGTGCATTCCTATTGGTGCAATAGATTTGGAGCTGCTCCAATGGGGTGCGGGTGATCCTTCAACACTGGGGGAGGAGTGTTGCAGAGGCCAGTGCTGGTTAATTCTGTTTTGTGCTGAGAAGCAATGCTTCTTGGGAGAATAATGGAGGAGGAGGCTGGGGGAAAAAAACAAGGCTGAAAGGGGGTGAGGCAGGCAATCTACGTAATCATCTATCCTCCTTATGATCTCTCTCTCTCTCACTCCCTCTTGTGCTCTCTATTTCACATGTTTTATTGCACTATTTTTTCTCTTTCATTTCCCACAATCAAACTGCTTGTCTTTCTTTCTTGAACTATTTATCTGAACATAGGGAGATAGGTTTCAGAGCTTTTTTTTTGCCTGTTACCTATTAGGCTTTTCCATGGTAGGCTTTGCTAGTTGGATCCCCTCTCTCATTCCTTTGTCATCTTCTTACTCAACTCTCCCCCTTCTCTTGTTCTGGAAATCAACAATAAAGGAGATGAGAGTAATCGCTGTTTGATTTGCATTGTGCTAGGTGAAACTAGGTTGGCAAATAGTAAAAGATTATATCTAAGTGCATTTGCTCCAAGGGGGACTTCAGAGGGGGGCAAACAGCCAATAAAGAATAGGGACAAAGAAAAACAACCAGAGTTTTGCACCGAAGTAGATCCTGTCCTAACCTTTTTGTGGCTGCCTGTGTTGTTTTGTAATGCACAGAAGCAGTGCTAAACACAACTGTAGAATTGAATTGATGGTGTTAGGTTCTTCCTGTCCACAGGCCCTCTTTGCTTTGTAGCCTTGACCAAGGCTTCTGATTAAGAGTAAGATGGATTTTTACAGGCTTTATCCACAGCCACTCACTGTATGCACTTGTTTGGACTTGAAGTAGAGCCCCCTCTCTGAACCTTCGAACAGTTTTTTTTTCCCACAGCAAAGCTCGACAGTTGTTCATCACAGTGCTCATACATGCCTGTTGCATTCAAGTAACCATTTCACGTTTTTCTGTTTTCTACGAATATATTTGAAAATTGTTTATCTCTATTTCCTTAAGCTGGGAAAAAGTCGTGGGCATGAAGCCCTCTAGCTGTTCAAAATGGCTGCTGAGACTCCAAGTCGTTTCTTTAAGTATTTGTTACCTTCTGATCTAAGATTGGCTGGTAATGCGTATATGTGTTGTGCTAGACATTTTGCAGAAAGGTGGAGCCAGAGCCAGCCTTCACTGTGTGCTGGATAAGACTGCTTGTCAAAATAAAAATGGAAATGTCATGTAAATGTGTTGTGTAAATGTCTCATCTGGTGAGAGATAGAGGCTAGGATGACTGTGTTATGTCAGAGTAGGAGTTGACCTAACAACAAGGTTGCTTTTTCTGCATCTGCTCTGCAGGACAACCACCTGGAAAACAGCAGTCTTTACATTTGGTAGAGTATGCGGCTTACAGGGATTGTTGCCATTTGTCACCGTGTCATAGTAGACTTTCCTTCATTATAAACTTGCAACCAATAATACATTCAGTTGTGGATGTAAGTTGTTTTGGTTTAACTTATTTACTTGAATTTTAACAGAATTCCAAGGGTCTAAGTTCGATATTATTCAAATTTACTGTAGTCCAGTGTCACTGTGATTTGAGGGGAAAGGGACAACAGTGGGTCAGAAAGGGCTGGTCAAGCCCAGACAGGCAGTGGTCTCTCTCTTGGTTCCTCTTTTCATCTTCTAGTTTTACTGAGCTTCAAATTGACAGTGCCTGGCTTGTTTGCCCTGAAACAGATGATTGATTTTGTGTCACGCAAGCCCTGCTGTCGGCTGTGCTCTCCCCCACTCCTCTCACAGCACCCACTCTGCCTTTGTTCTCCATTGTGTTCGTCTCATCCCTGGTCTGGTCCCGGTCCATTCAGGCAGCTGGACATTGTTGTGTTAATGGAAAGGCCGCATTGCGCACCCAGGACACCCTATTGCACAGACACATCACTGATACAGCTGAAGGGTTTAGTGAAGATCTAACCCAGACACAGGCCCATGAAACCATAGTCCACTGTCATAACTGTGGCACAGCAGCACAGCAGCGTGTGAGTCGTTTCCCAACATGTGTGTTCATTCCTTTACCATTCTTTCTCCAGTCTTGACAAGACATGAGTTTTCAGGGTTTATTTGTCAGCATTTGTCTCAGATGTCTGATCCCAAGTTGTTCCACGAGTGTTTTGGGTGGGCTGTGTGGCAGCTGTATCTGTTTCAGACAGCTCTTGTTCTCTTTAATTATGGCTGGGGCCCAGGATTTTGCTACTGTGTTGAGAAATTGGCAGCCCAGAGCAGCTGTATGATGTATGAAATGACCATTTTGTTTTGCCTGCGTCACAGTTTGTTCCAGACAGTTTTGTAAAGATAGTGGATATTTGCGCTTCTTGTTAATTAATTCTTCTTAATTATTTTTTTCTGTCATCCGTTACGTCCAAATCGAACAGTCACCATAAAAAACGCTATTTTAAACCACAAAGTCTTAAAATATCATGTTATTTGACATTTAGATCATTGGACTACTGGAACAATCAATTGATTAATCATTAGTGACTCTGTGTTTGATGCTTATGTGGATTTTAATATTGGCTGAAGTTTGTCTTAAGGTGTAATTTCAGTCAAACCCTTGCATGGCATGTGTCCCACATAGGATGAAAGTGAGCGAATCGACGACAAAAGCATGTTGCTCATTCATTTCTGCTGGCAGTGTTCTCACATCGCACCACACATAGTGTGAACTAATCACCACCACAGCCGGGGACAAGCCACCGAAAACCGAGATTGCGCGGAAAAACGTCTGCTCACCTCAGTGTTTGTGTCTATATTCCTCACTGCTTCGAAATTTTGTGCTATCTACTAAATTCTGAACATTTTTTCAGCCATGTTGTTGCTTCAGACCGCGTTCTCAACATGCTTGCGTCTGTCTCTTCCGAATTTCTCCTCAACGTTTTGTTGTTATTTCTGTTGTTAATCAGCTGGCTCTGAGGAGAGACATGTTCCTTGTGGAAATGAGAGCAACAACTACAATAATATAATGATATTTTTGATATCGACTAATCTAGCGAGTATTGGAATGATTAATTAACTAATCTGGCGAATAATGCGACAATTAATCAATAGCTCTTCAGTTTTTACTTAGACTTGTAGTTGTTCCAGGCACGTGCGAGCTAAGCGTAAAGGCAAGGACATGAAATTATTGGAAGGTACCTGTGAATGATCTCTACTGAAGTAAAAGTAAAAATACATAGAGGTTTATTATGACTTACAATTAAGAATTCAGTTATGAATAAGTCAAACCTACTATCTCTCACAGTTTTTACACAAAAAATGAATGTTTCACACTCCTTGTAAATATTAAAAAAATATGTAAATATTTTCCTTTTTAGTATAGAAATGAATAAAAAAAAACTACCCAGTTGCATTACAGAAAACACATAAAATTGATTTTGAACCAAATCAAACTCAATTTGAGCAACTATGAGGTTGTTTCATAGAATAAGGAAGTCGTACAGTCCAATGAGGCAGAGCTTTTGTAAAGTTAGGTTATTTTCAAATATAAATAATTTTTATGAGTTTTGTAGTTTTTTCACATTTTTGTCAAATGGTTATAAATAAAGGTTTGTTCACTACTGTTCTGTGACCATGACTACTACTGTTGTTGTATCCATGGTCATCATGCCAGTTTTGGTACATTGAATCTAGTGTTAGCATGTTGGCTCGCTAATGCTAGCATTACTAAATGAGCTATTTATTGATCAGTCTATGCAACTGGGCTGTCTGAATAATTTGTTTTGCAGTGCTGATTTTTGGTTAAATCGCAGCCTGGTTAGTTGGCTAAAGTTGGAGAGAGTAGGAATCAAGACGGTTTTTAAATAGTAGACATTGCCGATGATGATTATTTGTTGCAGCTTTAGTGGAAATCATATGGCCCTCCTCCTAACTCATGTGGGATCACTTATTCCCAAAACATCTTTGTATATGGATTTAATAAAACCGCTGTGTATGACAAAACTGAACAGTTCAAAATTATAACACGGTGTTGATCTAAAAAGACTGTTGGTTCAACGGACTGTATTGCTTGCTCATGTAAGGGTACTGCACACAAAGATAATATTTACACTGACACAGCTGCTTTGCTGTAGTACAGAACAATTATCCTAACTTCCTGTAATGTGTAGTGACTGTTAAAAGTCTGTTGTGAGTTGAAAAACAGGCACCCATAGACAAATAGCCTCATTTCAAAGCATGTACGCTTAAGATTAAATCCAGCTCTGGACTCCACACCAAGAAAATCAGCCATGTTTATGCACTCATATGCACTGCTTTGAAAACTTTGCAAGTACTTCCAAATGATTTACAAATCATTTGACCAGCGTATTTTGTTATCTGTTTTTCATTAACTTATCCATCAACTAATTTGACCCGTGCCTGATTGAATTCTTACCTGCATTAATGAATAATCAGGTCATTGACACCCTTACATACATTTCCAACCTGCATTACTGCTGTCTACGTGGCTGATGCAACATTTTTACATTTGTGAGATCTGACACACAGTAGGGAAAGTGTTTTGTTCCCATATCATTGTTTTCTGGTGTTAGTATTGTGACAGTGTCTATTGATTTGCCTGTTATCATTTCCAATTTCCTCCTGTACTGTACTGTAGCCCAACCTGTGTAGTGGTGAGAAATGGCAGATACATTCATACCCTGCCTTGTGCAGCCAGCATGTGTGGGGGCTGACTGAGGAGGCTGGTGTAATTTCACTGGACTGAATGTGCTGCAGAGCTTTGACAAGGCACAAAACTATGTGCACGGCAATGCTGTTCAAATTGTGTTTATGCGTGTGTATATACACTAGCTAATAAATACCTTAATAAAGTGGCCAGTGAGTGTGTGTGTGTGCGCGTGTGTGTGTATATATATATATATATATATATACTGAGTACATTACTTGTTTTTAGTCACTCAAGATAGGAAATGGCCATCCACAAGGCACAGCACATGACATAAAAAAAATAAATAAATTAAATTGTCTATAACACAAGCATGTTCACTATTCATGTCTTAATTTTTGTTCTGTGACTGGTTGTGATTCTCCCTCCAATGCTGAATAGCTTCTGAGGTTTTTTTTTTATATAGACATAAGCATCACCGAGAAAAGAAGTTTCCCCAAACCACTTATGTCTCTTAGGCTGTGTGGTCTGCAGGAAATAAACTCTTGAAGCAACTGCTGCACACTTTCCAGTGGTCAAAGTTTCCATGTTCTTGGGTCAAGCTTTTTCACAAGTCAGGCTTTGCTAATTTCACTGCACTGGGAATATAGCTAGCTAATGCTAATGCTGTAGTTATGGCTGAGTCAGGATCACTAGCCTGCAATATTCCTGTTAGGGGTTTGACTGTAGGCCAATTTATTCCTTAAAAAAGAAATGAGCTGAAAGCATGCTAATAGCTCCCTTGTGAAATATATTTTCACTTTGGCACTGTCTTTTTCTAGCACTGTAAATTGTGACAAAATATGATTGGATGTGAGTGACAAGGTTTAATTGTTATTAATTCTTATTAATTTGAAGGTTTTTCCTGCGTCACCTGAAAACGTTGCTTTAGATTTCCAGGAATCATACCTGTATCTTAGCAGGCACCTTGCCATAGACCCTTAAAGAGAAAATCAACTCCAGCCACTATGTCTATATGATGTTATCTTGAAAATTACCCAGAGCATGTACAGATATAGATGCATGTGGGTTAGAGGCCATGGTGAGTTAACAAAAGATTGTAACTTAGGCCAGAGGCACAACAAGATTACCGAGGTAGACCTCATCCATTTTTGAAGTCCCCAACACAGGGACACGTTCAGTGTAGAAGTGTGGTCCTATTTCCCATCGTGCCTTTTCATTTATGTTCATTTCAGTGAGCAGAGGTGGTGTTAAAAAGTGTTAGTGGGAGCGTAAACATGATGGGCGTGTGCATATGTATCCACGTCGGCGTGCCTATTTTTGGTTCTTCAATTTGTTATTTGATGCTTTGCAAGACTTGCTTTGCTGAGCTTGGTTAAGGTGTGTCATTTTGTATGCTATGTGTGCTTTTGAACGGCTGGTATGTACGTGTGTGCATGCCCAGATAATTGCATTTGTGTATCCTCTCCATGTCGTCATGCACATGATATTACTCCAGTGACTCACATGAATATTAAAGGAGAACCAAATAAGTTTAGTCTGTTGCAGTGGTCATAAAGCACATCTAGCAATTCTTAATAATGTTTGGAGACCGAAGGGAAAGTGAAAGTCATGCAAGAGAATGTGAGGTAGATTGATAGTGAATGAGAGAATATCCTTTACTGTGCATTTTGTGTATATGGCCCTCCCCCTTGGACTTGTTTCCAAAATGGCCTCTGTTCTAGTGGAAGTGAAAAGACTTTGTTGAGCCTGCTGGTAATATGAGCCCGGTATTCATGGTCAGAGGAACGAACCAGGAAGGGAGGGAGATAGTGGGGGAGGTAAAGAAAGGCTTTCCTTCTTCGTATGGAATTTACCTCCCTAGTTCACCGTCTGGCTCTTTTGGAATAGGCCCAAATAGTGACTCCCTTTGTGAGTTAGGCAGGAGCTGGGGTCTATTTTAGTGAGACAGTGACCATTCATGTAGCAGAGAAACAGTCGGCGTTTTTGTTTTTTGTGCTGGAATAACAATATATCTCTCAATCAACCGGCCTTAATCTGCCTTTGAATATTTGGCTCTGTGTATCGTTAAGCAAAGCTATTATAGTTGTGCCAAAATATGAAGCGATTGTAATTACAAGAAAGCCAGCCGGTATTTCTTGTTGTCCTCCCCGGTGTCTGTCCAGCTGGATGGTGAAGGTATTCTCAGTTTGACAGTGAGCTGGGTTGAACTGACCTTGACATTACTGGAAGTCCCCAGCTTTGCTGTGGTTGCCCAGGCAGCAGTTGCTGCATGGGACTGCTTAAGAAATGTCATGCATCTGGTTGCTGTGCATTCTACAGTAGAGTAGAGTTGATTAAAATTAGAAAGTTGAAATATCATAAGGTTAAAGTAATAATTTTAGAAATATTACAGTAATGTAATCATGCTATTTCGAAAAAAGGCTCCAATCTTGGAATAATAAAGCTGTAGTCTGAGGGGGAAAAAGCATCAATTGTGGGTATATGGAAGAGCGGTCGGTCACCCTGTGCATTAAAATGAAGGATGTAGAGGCTGTGGTAATAGTTATACCAGCTTCACAGATAAAGAAATGTTGTGGACTTTGGTCAAGGCATTATGATTTATTGATTGTAATTCATGGTTCGTTAATCCTTCAAATTTAGCCTAATTTTTTGTCTTTTTCTGTAAATGTTTAACCATACTCTCAAAAGCCTTTTTACATATTTAATTTTTTTCATCAGTGGCCCGTATACTATGTTCTACACTTTGGATAGTTTCTATCATTACAAAATACCCTTTGTTTTAAGAAAAGGAAGCCTCTCATGGACTCTCATAATGTGGTGGATCTAAGCACTGTAATGTCTGGCAGGTACCTCGTGTGTATGTTTGCCCAAGGGATGACCTTGCTGTAGGCCAAGTCCTTTCCCCGCCGTGTGAAAGGAGCACGCAAGGCCCCGTTCCTCTTTTTGCAGCCATGGCTGCTGCCTGCAAGCTATGTGTTTGCCAGGGCGTAGCAGTGAAGCAGAGGGAGGGAGAGAGAGAAGTGTGGGTCAGTGTTTCAGCGCTGTGTGATCACATGGTGAGAGGGCCAGGCTTCACATAGGATGACTCACCCCTCCAGGCTGTCTGGGAGTGAAGCGCCCCACTGTGGTTCTCTTCAGTAGTGCGGCTCACTATATGCAGTACTGTAAAGCTGCTGGATGTTTTTCGGCTCTGTGAATAGCCTAACCTTGCTCTTGTCCATACTGGAGGCCAGTATGGACAAGAGCCCACTCTCACATGTCCATATTGGGTGCTGATTTTAGTTTGTTTGCGGATGAAACCCGGTAATGATCCTCAGATAAAGCCTTCTTTGTCAATATGACTCAGCAAATTTGGTTCTTCAATATGGGCGTTAGGATGGTTTCCCAGTGCAGTCATGCTTATTGTGGATATGTAGACAAGACTCCTCTGTAAATCTTAAACCTAAACTGCTCTTGCCATCCCAGTTAAAGGAGGCCAGTTTAACTGCGACGGTGTCCTTCCATGCCTGAACAAGTCTTAATTTTCTGTTTCAGTAGTCAAACAAAGACAGTCATAAGTGACTGAGCCAAATGACTGGCTTGATTTTAAAATAATTAGTGAAACATCTGCAGTGGGTTTTGCAAAGGGCTGGAAATGGAAGTCAGGCTTATAATGGGTTTTTGCTAACGCTTACCATGAAGGCAACTATGTAGAGATACAATGTATGTAACATAATTATTTTTCAATATTTTAATTTTGTGAGACTGAACAATTTTTTGTATGATGCTGAAAGTTAAATGAATTTACTTACTTTTTGCAGTATTGCAACCACTTTAAATTTTAGCATTTAAACAAAAATGTTATTCTAGCTTAAACCTGCAAGGTGCAGACTTTCCCCATCACATTGCCTGATACTGGCTCATGTCTTTATTGTACCCATGGTGGATGCACCAGAGAGTAACCATCAACTCTGCCTTCTCTTCCCAGGTCTCCCCATGACTTTGAGCCGTGGGCAACGGCTTGGTGGTGCCCCACCCCTAGATTGGTTTGTTGCAGTAGCCGGGACCCTGTGATTCC
>OMNV01012849.1:0-35888 GCA_900303265.1 Brotula barbata
GGGAAGATCCAATGTGTCCTCATGTGTTAAAAAAGATGTTTACTATAAACCACCATAGCTGTTGGAGTCTCATCTAAAATCCTTAAACTGTGTCCCCTGAACATGAATAAAGCAACGACTATCTGCAATGAGAAGATTCCTATGTTGATTTCTTTTTGTCTATTTGTCCATTTTGTCGTGTGACTGAGTCTGTTCTCATCATGTAATAGTGTCAGGGTAACAATCTAATCATACATTTTATGGAAATTTGGATTAGATCACATAAAAGTTGAAAAATGAACTTGCTAAGTGTGTCTGTGAGCAAATTTGGATTAGATATTGTTTATTAATACCTTGCATGAAATTATTTTGTTGCAGCAGGAACAATAATTCACAGGCAGTATTTCACAATTTAAAAATGCACACGTAAATGACTAAATATTAAGATAAGTACAGATAGTATAGGATATTACATTTGCATTAAAATTCTTATGCAATATCAGAGATCTCATTTCAGCTATGTTTGAATCTATGAAAATTGTTCATTATCGTTATTATTATTATTATTATTATTATGTTTACATGCAAAGATAGTTGTTGGGGTTGACAGACACACAGAAAGTGTTTACATTTGTCCAGCTGCACTGCGGCCCTCTTTACAGAGACAAATCTTATCCAGCAGTCCAGCATGATTTAGGATGTTTTCACACTGCACTGTATGTTTGCTCTTTTTTATTCTCTTTTTTCTGTTTTCTGTTTGTTTCTTCAGTCTGGTTGGGGTCACACTGCACACCAAGCTGTGGTGTTATCGATGTGGGTGTTTTCTGCTTTGTCCCGGCTTACATGTGCTCTAATTCATTCATCTCCCAGAATGCTTTTCACTGAAGAGGATTAGCAAAGTAAAAGAACAAAACAAAACAAAAAAATATTCAAATATTCATGAGAATATAAGAATAAAGTCTAAATTCTGGCTTTTTTCCTCAGAGTTCCCAGAATTCTGCCTATCAGCAACATTTTTTTCCTTCACTGCAATGAATCAACCTCTAGATCACCGATTGGCCGAGTTGAATTTCGAGCGTCACTGTTGCTGTCGTCAAATGTGATATTAACGACAAACAAAAGGGAGATGAACACAATATCGGAGATGGAGGGGCACCGCAGCGATTAAAGACAACCCGGGTTCATCGTGATGGATGACGGTTCTGTGATAACAGTCTTTAATCTTTCAGGTTTGAATGTGACAATGAACCAAAGAATCGCTCTCTTCTCTCTCACTTTGCTGTGTTACTGTGTGATCCTGTTGGTAAATATCTCTCTCGTTGTGACCATCATCTTGGATAAAAGCCTGCATGAACCCATGTACATTCTGCTGTGTGCTTTTTTCATGAATGCGCTTTATGGCACGACAGGTTTCTACCCCAAATTCCTCTCCGGTTTGGCCACTTCTGCTCCTGTCATCTCTTATTCTGGATGTCTTATTCAGGCTCTGGTGATGTACTCGTTTGCTTGTGGTGATCTGTCTATTTTAACGCTGATGGCTTACGACAGATATTTGGCCATATGCAGACCCCTGCAGTACCACTCAATCATGACCAAGCAGAGACTCATTCTGTTAGTGTGTTTCTCCTGGATCACCCCCTTTTGCGTTATTTCCACCAATATCTTCTTAACGTCTAGATTAAAACTGTGTGACTCGTCTATAAAAAAACTCTTTTGTGTGAATTGGATCATTGTTAAACTTGCTTGCTTCCCCGCTGACACTGCTGTAAACACAATCGTTGCATACTTGACAATAATTGTTTATGTCTCTCATGGTTTTTTAATTCTTTGGTCCTACGTGTATCTTATCAAGACCTGTTTAAATTCTATAGAAAACAGGAAAAAATTCATGCAAACGTGCGTGCCACACTTAGCCTCATTAGTCACCTTTCTTGTAGCGATTGTCTTTGACGTGCTGCACATGCGATTTGGCTCAGACAAGATGCTGAAGCCCCTTCAGGATTTTATTTCAATGGAATTTCTTGTCATTCCTCCAGTTATTAATCCCCTCATTCATGGTTTCAAACTGACCAAAATTCAGAACCGAATCCGTGGGTTTATTTACTCCAAACGTAAATAAATTTGGTGCATCTTCTTGTCATCGTTGTAATATGCGGGAACTGTGTATCTCTAAGTGTGTAGAGACGAGAATGAATGTTCTTTCGGCTTTTTTGAGATACCAAAACTGAAATTGACTGACAATCATTTCCAATTTCCATTCCATTCATGTTGCTGATGATTTGGTGTACTAAATAGACCTGTTTAATAGATGCTCTTATCCTCTACAAATCTTAAAATCCAGATTTTGTTCAAATGCATGCATTAAAGGACAACAATATTATAATCCACCATGGTCACATGACTTTGTTTGTTGCACTTTAATGTAAAATAAATATGTAATACTACACGTCATATGTCATGGCGAGCTTTTTATGTTGAATTAGGATTTTTACGTTATTTTTCGTGTGCATTTTTTCTCCGTTAAGGACACTATTCGCTGCTCTGCCTCAGGCCAACACGTCCTGACCAATTCCTCTTTCCACACCAGCTGTGGGACCCATTGCTCCTGCTTGACACAGAACAGAAGAACAAAGGAGAATTCCATGAAGTCACTTCAGCAGATGTCACTTGAGAGAACAGTCCAAATCAAACAATCCAAACCGCGACCTGACCTTGATACTCAGTACAAATACAAAGAGAGGAGAAGGGAAGAGAATATACTCAGACTTTTCAGTTTGAATATATTCTCTTCGTATTCAGCATGCCTCTATATTTGGCTGATGTAAAATTAAAATTACTTTCAGATTTAACTGTTAACAGGATCCTGTTATGCTCACAGTCACAGCTCGTACAGTATCATTTTTATGAGGTATGTGGTCAATATGTGCTGGGTCATGGGTCAAGGTAATGCTGCCATCATTGCAGAGTATGTTGTAGCAATTCACAGTATAGCAATATACTGACACTACAAATAATAGGAGTGAACATGTTCCGTTCAGTTTGAAAAACACATTATAAGAATTTAAAGAAAAACTTTTATTTATCTATTTATTTTGCCTTGTTTCGACTTATTGCAATTTCAGAGGCTTACATTCTCCTCTAGTCCAGCCTGGGCTCACGTCCTGTCTCTCTATGGAAGCATATGTGAGCAAATGTCGCCCTCTAGTGTATCTGTAATGCTAAAACAACGACTATCTATCTATCTATCTATCTATCTATCTATCTATCTATCTATCTATCTATCTATCTATGTAGACATCAATGTTGTTGTTCAGCTAAGAACCCAAGTGGAGTCTGATTTTTGTTCTTTTTTGTCAGTGTTTCCAAGTTTTAATTAGTTTATGTATTTACCTTTTTTTAAAATTATCATTAACTGGTAGGATTCATTTACTTGTAATTCGGTACCTGACTTTGTCTTACTGATATACATTATCTAAAGAAAGGACTGAAAAAAGTTACACCTCCACAATACATTTAGAAGTTTTTAAAAAAACCCCAAATAAAATAATCATCTATTTTTACTGATCTACTTGACTCGGACCCAGAAATAGCGACAGAGTGGGACCTCTTGCTTCCGCCTCCTCTCACGCCTGTGACGTCTCACTCCAGCTCCAAAGAAAACATGACGTCTCCCTCCACGTTTGGCGCTTACGAGCAACAACCTGCGTCAAGTCCACAGAGGCAGCACGAGAAGTACCGGACGTATAGATTTGTAGCTTTACAAATAAATTTGAAGGGTGGCAAAATACTCAGTGATAGGAATTTTGTTGTCACTATTTTGTGATATCAAATATTAACATGCTACGAGCCAAGAAAGTCAATATTTTAATCCTATTTATATGTAAAAAAAGAAACAAAAAACAAAAAACATATCCACAAATGTAAAATTTGCAAATCACCCATCTGTTTACAGCTTGTTTAGAAACTCAGCATGTTTTGAACTGTTTAAATCTTGCAAATATTTATATTTCATCATAACTTAATACCTGAAACACAGGTAAATTAATTGAGTCCACTTTGATTCAAACAGCTCAGTGTTTTTTAAAGGATTTGGATTAAATTAAAAACAATGACAAACACTTAAATTGATGCATACTTGGTCTGCATTGCATTTTATTCATTTTATGTATTCATTTATTACCTATTTCCTTTTGGCTGCTCTTTGGCTTGAGTTGCTGCCACCTGTTCAGTTAAGGTCTTCAAAAACTGTCACGTGACTTCATATGTATTGTAACTTTCAGCACTTGAAAAATAAAATCATACCATGAGATTCAAAACCTTTTTTTTTTGTCCAATAACTCCCGTTCAACTTTTGTGTGTGCTGTTTTTTGTTTTTTTTGTGCAGTGATTTAAATGCGCTCACTCGAGTGCCTTATTTTGAAAAACCGGAAGTTCGACGCCGTCTCATTACGGGCGGACGGACGCGGCGTATTCCAGGCCAATGGCAGACAGAACACTGCGGTACATGCGACCGTACACCCTCCGCTTCCAGCCTGCCTTCATTTTTCCCCTGCACTCGGCGACGACAGGAGGGCAAGAGCCGTCTGAGCTTGTTACTGAAATTACGGAGAAGACTTTAACGGAGCAGGGCGGCCTCCGTTTCCTCCACACAGACCGTGAGTAGGCTGTTTACGTGCTTTTTTTTTGGTGCGGTGAAGGATGAAACAAACGGGGCAGCACATATGATTTTGGTTCCGGATGTGTTTATGTAATATTGGGCTCTTACCGGATCGCATCACTGCTTCCAGAGGCACCGCTGCTTTTCCCAAAGTATTCCCTGTTTGTATGCGTTGTGGACTGTGTTGCATTTAGCACCACCGGGATTTATGGCTGTCAGGTTCTTGTGCCCTGTCAGTGCGGCTGGTGAAGGTCTAGCCGGGGACCGCATCACGCACAGTTCAGAGGGATACAACCAAGTAGAATCCACATAGAAGTGCCGGGTTGTGTAGCGTAGGTTGAAAAAACGTTATAACGTTGTATCCAAATCATAATAATATAACTAACTGAATGTCACAAATAGACGAATTATTAAAAATAAATGAATAAATAAACACAGGGAAAAACAAGGCAAGACTAACTGAGAGCTTACATGAGAAATACTGACAGGATTTAAAAACATAGATTTTGTTCAGAATGTGTGAATGTGTACAAAGAGGACTCCACTGACTTGTTTTCCCAATAACGTCCAGGTGAACGGTCATAGCGAGCACCGTTCAGCACGTGAGCTGAGCCTGAGAAGAGCCTTTGTGAGATGTGAGGGACATATGCAAAGTCAGGGAAAGTGACCTCTATGACATCACAAGGGTCATTTTGTGTTGGGCCGAAAACTGCAAAACTGAAGTGATCACAGACTTTGATTCTTTAAATTCAGGTAAATTACTGGACAAACAAAACAAACAAAATAATTATAATGCTTTTGGATGAATATAATGACTGTTTTACATTAGTGACCCATCAGTAATTGAACCTACGACATAGAAAAGTCATACACAATTTCATTCATAGAGAACATATGATTAAGGAAATTTTCATGCCATTGGACTTTAATTTCTTTTGATACCACATGTGTAGGATATCATTCTCTATAGATTTCCCCAGCATGCATCCTGATATAGTTGGTATAAACTGAAGGATGTTCACCAGAATTCAAAATAAAACGTCATAAATATGGATTCAATAGTAATTATATCATAGTTCAACAGGTTTAAGCGAATATTATAACCTTTTACGAAGGGCTTTGGCTAAAGGTGCACTCTGACATGTTAGGGATTGAACATTCAGAAATAGAACTTGGAGCCAGACCTTTGATTCCTTTGTAAATTATTAGTGGAATCTTAGCCCCCTGGGTCAGTCTGGCATTTTAGAGTACTATATAGTCTTATTGTACCTGAATTTACCCCTTTTTCTGATTCCATTGTTTAGTATCGAATCATTTTTCTAGAAGAGCCTTATCTATAAAATTTCAGTCATTATTTTTGTCGTTTTGAGATCAAGACCTAAAAGAAAATGCCAATGATGAGCCTTGTACTACTCAGTTGACCTCTTCAGAAGACCTTAAGACTTTTCTAAGGTCTTAAGCCTCCCATCAAAATTAGATTTAACAATGAACAATGAACAAATCAATCACTTAACATGAAAGAGAAATATGTATAAATTTGTAAGTATTTTGTATATCTTGTGAGTATTTTGTATTTATATTCAGGTACTTCTTACATAAAACACTATTTTTGTTGGGCACCATCTGAAGCCTAAGCTTGGGAAACACCACTTTCCAATCAGTGGCTGTGAGGACACTTATGCTCCTTTCCATCTTTATTCTTTTTAACCTAATATGCTCAATATTTCTATACTTAATGATATTAGCCTGAAAGGAATACGTTACTAGCATTGCTGTTGTTCATAGTTTTTGTTACCACCGTCCCCACGAATGTGACAGCCAGTAGAAGTTGTGTGATTTAGGCGTACACTGTTGACAATTAATGAAAAGATTTTTTTTAATATGCAGCTCGATGGAAAAAAGGTGTACATTTATCTTGCCCTCTCTATCTCAGTTTTGAGAAATTTGCAGAGATTTGTTATAGAACAATGATAAACTTTACAAAGTTTTTGCCATACTGAGGCAATGCCAGAGGCGAGTGTTTAGTCCTCACCACCAGTTCTGAACACTCGCTTGCATAACATTGCTGTATGAAAACGCAATGTGAGCTCTACTTTTTCCTCCAAGCCCGAAAGTTTTGTTGTCATTCTTGGAAAGTAACAGAAATGTTTGTCAATTTTAAACAGGCCATCGCTGCCCGTGAGCGTATTTTATCTCTGCCATATCACATCAAAATATTTTAGGCAACATTTAAAATGGCTATCTAGTCATGTTGTTTATATAGCACATTTAAAAAAACAACACGAACTGTGTCAAAATGTATTTCATGTGATCGCTCATGTTTGAACGGAACTTTTTTACGTATTATCTTTTTATTGCTGCCACACAGACGATTTCTTGGACATGTCATCTTTCTGCTGTACTGTCCACTGCAGTGGTTTCTCTCACCATGTGCTGTGCACTGATTGGACACAAGAGGGATGTGTGACAGTAACTTGCTCATAAACAAAGGCTACGTCTGTATTGTACAATATGGATGTTTTTTCTTCATACATTGCAGGAGCAGCTTATTTTCCATTATAAGTGAACTGTAATTTAGTATTCAATGACCATCTTAACAAATGAGTATTGAGATATGTCTCCTGACACTAACCAGCTGTGTTGTGTCACTGCAGATCCAGTAATAGTAATCAACCATGTTCTGCAGCAGCACTGCAACAGATAATGAGCTGAAAAAGGTCGTACGACGTGACCCTGATTTTTCCATTCGGGAAATCCTTTGAAACAAATTATCTCCACCTTACCTGGACAAGCAAACCAGGTGACGTTCAGGACGGCATATGCTTTAAATAGCATGAACATTTGGCTTTCAGCTGAGTGGTGTTTCTGTTACAAATACCACGCAGACAACTCTGCGTTTAGGTCAGTGCAGGATTATAAAATGTACCTGCATCAATGAAAACTCATATTTCCATTTCAACGTGTCTGCACCACAGTTACATGCTTTTTGCAGAGCAGCAATACCGGAAATTTGCTGACAAACACTTGATTTCACGTCAAGAAGTGTCGTGGAGTGTACTGTATTTGCAGAATAGTGTGGGGAACAGCAGTTTTGCTGATTTGCAAAGTTCAATGATGCAATTGAGTTTTTGGCAAAATCCTGTCGCAGTAGTCAGCTAAAACAAAATGCTGTCAGGGGCAACGTTAGAAAATACTGATCAAAACCCATCACCATGCTGAATAAATATACAAGGCAGGGAGCAAGGCACAATTAATTTTCAACACGAGCAAACTCTATGGCAGAGATTTTACTTTAGTTGAACGGCCGCTACGCTGTTTTGTAAAACTGCTGCAAAACTGCTGCCCGTGCAGAGGCGACAGCCTTGGAGAGGAGAAAACAAGCGCTAAGCCTATTCCTGGCTTGTATGTAGACACGATCCGTGAGCGAATCTTACTCCTCTCTGCTACCTTGCAGAAAGCTGAATGCAGCTGAGATGCAGCAGTCTGCGTGCGTTATTAGAGACATGCAGCAGAAGAGAGGCTCCTGCTCGCACTGCTCGGGCTAATAAATTGCTGCTGGCTGTCAGAGGAAAGGGAAGGCTGCTCTTCTTAAGCCATATAATGCCTAACTGGAGGCAGACAGCAATTGCAACCATCACCTTCACATGCCCCCGTGCAGACATTAACAGCTTCTGTCCTGGATCTATATGTTCTGTCCCCTGAGGACGATGTTGTTTGAGCATTGATGAATGCACCATGCCTGCATCATTGTGACACGGCTCTGCTCATTTTCACTTGGAGAAGACAATGGATTTCCTAAGGGTTTGCAGGCTGTTGAGGTTTCATATTTGAAGATACCGCACGAGCTCAGCATCTGTCGCTCTGGTGTTAAGCAGCTGGATATGCATGGTATTGCTCTGTCATGTTAATGCAGCAATTTCATTGCACCTTAAGAAAGTATAGGCTTATATAAAACGCACAATTGCTTCAGATGGGATGCTGAACTACCCATGACCTCAAAAATCAAGACAACCAACAAGCGGGAGATAGAGAACGTGCTGTTGTTGCTTTCCTTTCTGTTTGTGGAAGATAATGTGGTGTTATTTCTGATTACGGCTGTCATATTATCAGCGGTTTTACTGTTTTTAAAGTCCCAGATGAACGCAAGCCAAACACCAAATGTGGGCAAACGTTTCCCTTTGTCATACTGCTGTGTAGGTGTTGGCAAGCAAAATATTTGAATGCATAGGTTGGATGAAATGAAGTCACGTTGGCCGCTCTCAGTCTGGATGTACTGCTGGATAAGTTCACTTTCCACAGCAGGCTTTTTGTTAGGCTGCTGAACGGGTCAGTATCATTCAGGTTTGCAGGAACAAATGACACCGTGTTGTTGCCCCTGCTGCGTTGTCCCTTGATTGAATGTGATTATCAAAATGAATCATAAAGCACAATGTGAAGTCAAACTCGCCTCCTGTGAATAGAGGACAAGCTGCTTTCCTGGTGCAGTGTTCAGATTACACGCAGGAGTATTGAGTGATGTTTAGCACAGGTCAGTGCACGTTTGTTCTGTTAAAGTGTATTGGCCTTCACTGGCCTCATGATTTGGGATTAGTCGAGGGGATTAGTTGTATTACAGGGATTTTTTTTCATTAATTCTACTTTATACAAGAAATCCACTCACAGTATATGCATGTATTTAGGGCTGTTTCTGTTATGTGGACAGTAGAATTACATTTGCGATTTTTCTTCTTTTTCCAACTCTTGATCCGCATGGAGATTTTGAGTTTTTACCTTTTAAAGAACATCCAGGGGCCCCCAGATCCAACCCCATATTACACCCCTGACATTTTGTGTTTTGGAACAGGATGTTATGACTAGGGATTTTGAGTCATTTTTGATTCCTCAGTAATCTTGTGTGAAGTGTACCTTGTGAAGTAATACATTTAACCCTTTATTCTCTGCCACCGATATTGGCTTTTTGAGGGGCATTAATGTTGTTATGTTGCGCTCATTTTTCACCTTGAGAAAACGCGGCCGCTTATTTTTTAAGGAGATCCTGGTTGTTCGTTGTAGTCCGTTTTTATAATACTTACTAATTCTGAAATTTTTTTAAGTAATCATGGCTCACATTAGCAAAAAAAACGTTCATCTTAAAAAAAAACCCTTAAGTTTGTACTGGGTCGGGCTAATCCAGTGATCCCAAATACTTTTTTTTTCTTTTTTATGCATCTGTGTGAATGTTTGTGTCATTATCCGCATGACATAAACCCAAAAATAAAAATACCCTCTGGTGGCTCTGCTGGATCTATCAACATTAGAAACAACAAAACAACTAACCACCATGTACTGAAAAACAGAATGATGACACAGGCAGTTATGGTTTCAGTTTTAGTGGCATTAAAACACAACCTTGCAAAACCTCCCAGGGACAGCTGGTCTGAATACAGAGTAATTGCTGCAGACAAATTGTGTCTTGTGAACTGACTCTTTTGGCAAAGCCTACTTCATTTAGCTAAGTACATCTTTAATTGGAATGTACTGTAGATTTCTGTAGCCAGGCACAAACATGCTCTGTCGTCGAGTGCACTCGTGCCCAGTTATTAATTGAAGTCCAAAATCGCTGGATGAAGTATAACCTGAAATTACGTCAAAAAAGTGAGTGAGCAATAATTGCAGTAGAGGTATTGGGTCACTTGTAGGCCCTGAATAGTTTAAAGATTATATGCCTTAAGGCTCCTGTAACATATGGCTAAAGCCAACAATAAATCAGTCCCTGTAGTTGTCATGATGTGGTGGAGCTGTTGTGTAAGAGGCACAGTGGAGCGATGCCTTCAGGGTACATGTAACCTCAGCACTGACTATGGGATGTTTCATTGACTTCATGGTCAGAGTTTTGACATGTCCCTGTTTCTCGTTGTATGTTTTTGATGAAACGTCTCACGTCGTTAAGGAATCCTTCAAACAAAAATGGAATTATTTTTTTTTTACAACCTGGGTCTTGTCATTTTGGTGATTTTTTTTCCCCCACGCTTACATTAAAAATTTAATTTGGGACATCCGCAGGTATAGCTTTACAACCCATCCATTAGGGGTAAGAGTGTGAACGGTCAAACATCCACATAGGTTAAGTCGGTGAGCCAACACAGGAATAATTACTGTTTTTCTTTGTATTTCGTTGACAGAGTCAGTGTATCTCCACAGCAACGATGTGAATAAAACTTCAAAAAGTACGTCAGATGTCAGAAAATTCCTTTCATCTTATGTCGATGTGTTATTGCTGTCGTGTTTACACTGACAGGATGTCACGAGCTTAACACTTCAACTGACTAATGAACCTACGAATGACCTTTTTGCTTGATGCTCAGCCTCTGTGTCAAAAATCCTTTTTGAATGTGTGTACTTTGATGTGTTATGTTACATTTTTTTTAAATTCTAATCTAGATTGGCTACTTTTTAAAAATTCAGCCATTCTTGGCAAAGCAAGTTGTATTTGACAGGGTCAGTGCACTGCTTCCTGACAAAATAGGCCCTCACACTGTATTTCCGTGCATGTTTAAATAAATGTCAGATGTACGAACATAAACAATGCAACAAACAAACAACATGCATGTTATGATTGTTTAACCTCATAGTTGTTGTTGTTGTTTTGCTGTTGGAGCTGCTTTCATTCATTTGAATAACAAACAATCTATTATGTGGAGACATGGGAATTAAAGTAAGAGGTCAGGCGTATAAGTTTTGTATGGGCTATTGCACATTTATAATGATTATATCAAGAGAGTCTTTTCTGACTGGCTCTTTGGTCTTCAGGGCACTGTGTGTCTTATACTGTGTCGGCATAATCTTTTGTTTTTATCTGTATGTTGTGAGCGCACCATAATTATTAATCTGTATCTATTTAAGTATATTTTTAAAGAAACAAAAACAACCTGGACATCCGTTTTTATTGATTGACAGAAAATTGCTCAACAATCTGCCCTGCTATGTTTCATTTCCTTACAGAAAGAGTAAAACAACCTTCTCATTAGAGCGCATGAAGAATACCCAAGATGAAAGATGAAGGTGAAAGATAGTGAGAGGCCCATCAAGGAAATATGAATCACAATTAATGCCATGGAAACAGTCTGTGTCTGTGTGCCACATCTGCATTGTTTTCTCTTGTTTTGCTTTGTAACTATTAATTATTGTCGGTGGTATGACATTACCACCGTGATCATGCCACTGCTTGACCGGACCACACACGAGCAAGTATTGAGCCAGCGTGTCAAGAGGTTGGTATCGGATTTTGTCCAGGCTGGTCTGTTTTCAGTCCAATGTTTTATCAGGGTATTCAATACTGAGTGAATTCAAAATGCAGATAAAACTGAACTGAGAATCTAACGGTAGTTTGACTTACTCATTGTGAGCTCATGACACATTGTGTTTCATACGGAACAGAATGAAAAGGCTTATCAGGAGTCCCAGCACAGACTAACAATGATGTGTTGAGTGTTTCAGTGTTATATTTAGTGTTTTTGTTATGCAATACAATGCAAACTGGTTTACATTTTAAATGGGTCATAATTCATATTCTTATACCCGTGGTATAATAGTAATCTACGAATTTCTGGCAAATTATTCACGTTATTTCAGATGTGCTGCACACATTTTAACATTTGCACTCTGTCATAACTGGAGGCTTCCTCCAAATTCACGATTATTCATGATTATGGCGTGTGGAAGATGGCAAAAATAAAGTTGTGAAAATACAGCGATGGCATAATAACTCCTGAGTATTGTGGCGTGATACACCTGTGAAGCACTGATCTATTTGGGATTCCACAGGATTCACTTATCTTTTATTACGGCTTACCTAACTTCTATATTTGCGCTGTTGAAGAAATGCAGCAGCACGGGGTTGGGGTCTTCCAAATACATGTGGGCCTGGAAAGATGAATGGCATATATCCCCCAAACAATGTCAGTGACTTCATTTGGATATAATTTCCCCAGAAAGAGATTACATCCATCACTGTGTGTATCACTTTATCCGTGCATTAATGGAAACATTTCTATTTAGCTTTTCTGGAGCCCAGTTTCCACGCAGTTGTGATAAAATGACTGAAGAGCTGTCACAGAGAGTGTATCGCTCACACTCCTGCAGGGCACCGCTACTCTCCTGTCCGGCCCCTCTCTTTATCTCCCTGAAGTGAAGTTGTATTTGAGTGAGAAGTGTGCCTGTCACTGCATTTACAGGAGCTTTCAGTACATCTCTAGTATACTTGGAGTAAATAAAGGCCACTTTGCCGCACGGTGCGGTTACAGCAGGCTGCAGCCTTCACCGCTATCCACTATGTGCTGTTCTGATACTATCTTATGCACGCTTTGTGAACATGGGCACAAGACCAGACATGCACAATGGTTCATGTCACCATGGTTAGCTTTGTGTGTATCACGGCTGATAACATGGATTGTGTCATGATGTGGCTGTACATGAATTCAGAGTGGATTAGGCTAAGCCCATCAATAATGCAGGCCACATTGAGTAGCTGTGAAAATAAGCTTTCTATGTTTTATAAGATCTATTCTGCTTCCTGGCCTTGTGTTTTTAGACGCTACTTTCAGACAGTAAATCCTCCGCACTGGACAATGATGTTTTTTCTAGTCACTTTTGAATGACGCAGGAGGAGTGGATGGATGTGTGAATGGGGCAAGGGGGAGCTATGATTGTTTTTCCAGAAATCCCTCCGTTATGCTTGAAATAATCATTACAAATGCTGTCTGAGGTTGGTGTTTGAACGTTTTCAAATCCAGCATCCTGTTGGCATCCTCATTCGGTTGATCTTTGTTTGGTTTGTAGACCAAAGGATGTCTATGACTACAAATGCAGTCCTGTCAGTGTTCCATGCCATAATGGCTACTCCGGCACAGTTAAATTCATCATGATTTGATTTTTAAATCACTCCCACTCCCACACGATGTCTGACTACAGAGTGGCACGAGCATTCTTCCATGAGACTGTTCAAGTTTAGATTTCTCGTCTTGGTGAAACAAAGGGGACCCTGATTAGAGCCTGATTTGGAACACAGCAAATGATCTATGGGTTTTAAATGCTTTTTCTTGCTCGGCTCGAGGGAGAGTTAATGCATTTTTAGGTAAAGATCCCCAAGTTTGCGCACACCTGTATGCACGGCAGAGTATCGCGTGTCACCCACGAGACATTTCTCTGCATGCTTGTCCTCCCCGTTTCCTTCTCTTTCTCTTCCATATGCCATGGATCTCTGCACCGAGCCCTTGGTGATATGTCTATAAATAGACAGAAAAGGCAACTAAGAAAAATACAGTGCATTTTAGTGCGCTGTCCTTACCAGCTTCCTTCAGTGCACCTGTTTGAAAGGGTTAATGACACTCTGATTTCGCCAAACAGGTTGTTTCTGGTCATGCTGCAGTGGGTCACGGTGAAGAGGTCTGGCCTAAGCTGTCCGAATACTTTCTGGTAAAAGCATTTCCAGTGCCTGGCGTACTTACTTCTTATGGCCGTGATAGTCCTTCGATATGGGACGCATTATTGATTTGGAATTGAGGAAATAATCCGATTTGAGGATCTTAAAAGATCTTCGGACTTTTCAGTCATTCCTGGACCTAAAATAAAACAATGGTCGGTGCATATCATAACAGGTGCCTGCCGGTCCTGGTGGCTGATTTGTGCTCTCCACTCACTCATTGGGAACATTTTAATTTGATATCTGTTCCTATAAAATAGGTCATGATTTGCTGTAGCCTGGAGCGATCTGTGTTTGTGCTTGCCAGGACAGAAAACACAATAGTGATGCAGGGAAGGTGTAGCTCATGCTTTGGAGAATAGTCATCAAAACAAGAGCTTGGGTGGTGTAATTTGATGGCTAGTGCTATTGTAGGTTAGTAGACCCTTGGATATTTGATATTTTGACTTGACTATGTCTTTGCACGAATAGCAGTGCTAATAACATTGGTTCAATTGAGTCATGCCACTGATCCCGTACCAATGATCACAGAGCAGCTTAATTTAATTTCAAGTAACGAAAAAGCCTTATTTCCATCAGGTCAAGCGGCCAGTTGGAGGCGGACATCACGGCGGCCTTTTTGACACCCTGATTTTCCTGGCCTCATGACACAATGTTGCATCTCAAATTCCACACTGGTCTGTTCTAGACAAAACATTTCGAGTGTTAGAGACTTTGTCAGGAAAAGGAAGGATACCGTGCGGACTTGTGGTTCCTGTTGATTATCTGATACTCTTGTCCTCTTTTGTCCTCTAGGACTGTTAAGTTTGAGTCCTTTTAACTGATTGGCTTGCCTGCTGTTGTTGCTTGTTTTGTCGGTGTGTACCCAGCATTCCTTTCTGCCTTCCCTTCTTTGCATATGATCTCTGTGGAGTCAGTTTGTGTGGTAGAGACGGCTTTGTTTTTCCAGGTTATGTCAATTTTGGCCCAGTTATCTCACACTGTAAATTCCAGCATAGCGGACATGTTTCTGGTCGGACGTTGGAACCTGTTCAGTTTCCTGCATGCTGGAATACAAGTATAGAGCATGACAGCATCACCTCAGTAGTTTTCTTTGGATGCCGCGATGGTTTCTTTGCTTTCGTCCTTGTCGGTTGTTGCTTTGCTGAAGTGACATCTCACTATGGACACACTCCCCCTACTGTTGAGATAAACGGTACCCCCCCCCATTAACATTAATGATCAGTGTTATCCCCTAAAAAGTATAAAAAAACAAATGTGCTAGTTTCAAATAAGGCAAAAATATTGAGTTTGTTTTTGCTTGCAATTGTGTTCGAGAGAATCTTCTCTACGTCCTCAATTCTCCAGTTTGAGGTAGGTCAAAACATTGCATATTATTTCCCGGGCTGAGAGTTTTTACTGTCAGGTCAACAAACTCAGCAACTGGTGATGAAAGATGTGCCTAAATTAAGATGTTCTTTTGTGCCGGATGCTAGATGGTGTTGTCTTTTTTAGCGCCTTCAAGCAAACCCAAACACTGCAAACAACGGTTGACAACTTCCTATTAGGGCATTTTTACTTTTGAGTAAGTTCTTCTGTCACCAGCGCCTCGATTTTCAAATTCATAGCGTGTGTTTGAAGTTATCTGTATGCTTACAAATGTGTGCTTCCTGGAGATGAATAATCTCTCTCAACATTTGACTTAAATAAAATTCATATTTGTAAGGGTTAGTTAACAATGACGAAGACTGAACATTAATTCTTAAAAAAATATATACATATATATATTATATTTTGGTTGTTATTAATGTATTACAGTTTTTTCCAAAAATAATTTAGATATTAAATATTAATACTTCATAACTAGCTACATCAATGTAAGTGCATCTCTCATTTGAAAAAAAATATAATGTTGACGTCTGTGCTGTAGTATTATAGATTTTTTTGTTTTCATCTATCTGTATTGTTAAACAAAAGCAAACAGAAACCCGTAGGGAAACTATTATGTGAATACCTTGATGTTGAATGTTGAATTATATGTGTTGTTATGCTGTATTATGTTGACTCCAGGAAACGTCACAGCCAAAATACCAGGACGATGATTTTAATTAGCTGTAATGATTGAGCTGTGCCCTTACCCAGCCTGATGACCCAGATAGGCAGGACGCAGACAAGGGCAGTGAGTACAGTCACACAGACAGTGACCTCTGCACATGTGAGAGAGGAGTGGCGCTGCCTTTAAATGGCAGTGGAACTGCCTGGGGAATATGAGCGTCTGGGAGCTGCACTTTCAGTAACACTTCAGTTTGTTTGGAATTAGCGAGGCAGATGGCAGCATCTCTACACACATCGATTTAAATTACATTTTTGGCAGTTTGTTGATCCCTCTGTCTGGAGGGACATACGATGAGTGCAATAATAGAATAAGCAACCGTCAGTAAAGGTGAGCGAGGGTCAAAGCCACAGCCGAATCTCTGTTACAAATAATTGCCTACAAAATGGTCCACCATAGGATCCTATGACATCGGTTTTATTTGCCGAAATCATAATATTAATACGATTTTTCACAATACATTTAACAAAAATAACTGGATAGAATGGAAACTAGGCAAAAGTCAAAAAGATTTTTTAGGGTTCTTTAGCAATCCTTGAAAATTACCAACATTTCAAGTATAAATGACATAGAAAACACAATCCAGTGGGGAAAATTATTCAATTATACTCCACTGATGCACTTGGATCAATGCCAATTGTCACTAAACGCTCCAATTTACAACAGAAAAAAACATTCCTTTCCACAGATTTCTATCCAGTCTGACACGACATCTATGACAAAGCCTGCCAATCTTTTGGGTAAAAAACAACCTCTGAGGTCCAAAGAAAACGTGAGCTGCCAGGCCACAGCTGCCATCGACAGCACTCCCATATGTTTGCCTGGTAGGTGCCAGGATGACCACCCAGAATCCTATCTGATAAACCACAGGTCAAGTGCTAAGCAAAGATTCATTACAGACATGAGCCCTTGTGATATTCACCATGTTCCTAAGCTAAACTGAAAGAGCTTGTTTGTATCCCATCATATCCCTACAGTGGGACTGCAGAGCGGAGCACAGTGTGAGTCGATGTAGTGGAATGCGTGAGCAGGCAGGCAATGCTTGTGGTTTGTGGAAAGAAGATGCAGCAGTTCTATTACTCACCTCTGTAGCAGGATAGTGCTGCGTTGTGCCTCCCAGGGGCTATGTTCAATCACTGGCACACACTTTATTACTCATTTCTGTGGAAATATGTGTGTGTGTGTGTGTGTGTGTGGCGTTCACGCTGCAGAAGAGATACATCTTTCCTCTCTGTCTTTTCTAACCTCTGCATTGCTCAGGGATTTCAGTGCTTTTTTTCTTCCCTGTACTTAAACTGTATGCTGTTTCAAGAGCATTATGTGTGTGTTGCACTCTTGAAATGCTTGTTTGTTAAAAGAAATAGCTGTGTTTGCCACAGGTCATGTGAGCATGTTTGGATTTATCCCTCTCCTCTTCCCCTCTGAGAGCAGTTCTGTTATGGTGCTGCTGCAGCTTTTTTGCTATGTGTGCATTTGGCACAGATGTTATCATGACTCCGGTGGACAAAAACAGGTTTCCACTTAATTATCTGAACAACAATAGATGGTGCATAGACTTGAAGGAGAAGGACACTCGTCCTAGAGGTTGGATGGCTCTAACCCAACCGTAAATAAGACACGACTCAGGGGATGTAGGATGCTTGTGCATGCAAGCGTGGCTTTATGTGGAAGAGAGGCCATTTCAATATAGTGTGTGGTGGGAGGTGGAGAAGAGGAATCTGCCTTATGGATAAGAAAGGAAGAGAAGGGGAGACATGGATGGGGAAAGGAAGAGACTCACTGGCCCACATCAGCTGACTTAATGCTCCCTGTGGGCCCCCAGGGATGCTGACAGCACTGTTTTGTTGATTCATTCCCCTTTCCTGACCCGTCTTTTGCAGTCACTCTCTATTTTTGTTGCCCTTGTGCCACTCGTGTTGCGTACACCCCAGTCTCCTCGTCATCTAGAATGACCTTACTATGAATCTCCTACCTAATGCCACAGAATTCCCCTGTCTTTGGAGCTGCATTATGCCGTGTTTGGCAGGTTGTTTAAGGTGGAGGGCACAGCTAGTGTGCCACAGGAATGAGACACTGGTACACAAAGCTGATGGACCCATATAATCGCTCTACATAAGACGTTTTCTCTCGTGCAGTTTAACTACACCTTCACATTTTTTTCTGTCGAGTCAACAAACCCAGACCAGGCGGTGATGAAAGATGTGCCTAAATTAGGATGTTCTGTTGTGCTGGTCGCAGGTGTTCATTTTTAGCAACTTCCCCCGAATTGTAAACACTGCAAACAATGGTTTGTCAACTTCCCGTTAGGGCATTTTTACTTTGAGAAGGTTATTTTGCCACAAACATTTTCAAAATTATAGCCCTGTTGTTATTATAGGGTTAACATATTCAGTTATTTACAAAATAGTCTGTCAACACTTTATAAGCAACTGGATTAATTTAAGTGCATCTCACATTTGAGCAAAAAGTGTCAACAAGTTCAACTTCACTTCCAACTTCACATGATGGTGATTTGGAGATTTTGCACCCTGGCACTTGGGTAAAGGCCATAAACTGTGCAGGCACATCGCCTGACTCGAGTGCATTTCTCTTTTATAGGGTACGTGTGAGAACAGGAGCTACCAAACAGGAAACAGCTTTTTTGCCAAAGGCCAATACAAACACAGTACAATTAGAAGTGCAAATAGAAAAATAGAAGTAGAAATAGCAAATGAAAGACATGAATGCAATTTTGTTATTGGTAGCGTTCATGCAGTGAACAGGATTGTGTAATAAAAGTGAATCTACAGACTTCAAAAATACAGTTCGATGTCCTCCAGTTTGTCCTCCGGTTCTGTTGCAGCATGCATCACACCCACATTGTCTCCACGCTCTAACATTGCACATGTACAGTAGCTTAACCGACAGAGATCACAACCTTTCAAAGAGAAAAATGGTTGTTACAGTTCTTTTATCAAGCTACACATTAATTATAACAACACATAAACTTCCGTAAATCTGGAGGATTAAATACTATATCCACTAGGGGTCAGTCTGAGTGCCGAAGCATAAACTGTCTCTGGTCTTCACCAGATCTCTGACACGTTGAGAATGAAGTTAAGCCACGATGTACAGGAGAAAAGACCACAGAGATTAAATATTTATCCGAGCGGCAGTGGCTGAGGGCTGACCCTGAAAACAGCGCACAGCTCAATGACTCCTTTAATATTAATTTGCTCCTTGGTGGGCAGCTAACAGGAGCACAGACAATGATGACAGCCTATATGATTTATGAGGCCAATGCGCGTGATCTTTGTGTGGCAGAGATAAATAGGATTGTGGTTAGTCAAGCAATGAGGCGATCGTTTCTCTGCGCGTGTCTCTATGTATCTCTGCACCCCTCTATTGTTGTGAACTGTGACCCTTTTAGTGTATCATGATGAAGACACAAGATGAGCACTTGCCATTGATTTCTTGGTTGCCGTTATACGTCAGACATCACTGAATTTGTTATTGTGTATTTTAAAGTTTAAAGTAGTAATAACAATAATAGTAACAATACGTTTTATTTGTAGGCACTTTCGTACATTAATTGTAGCTCAAAGTGCTATGAGAATTGAGTGAAAAGTATGGGTTAAAATTGATAGCAAATTGATATGTGTCAGTATAGTGTTCAGTATTTCAGTATAGTGTTCAGTATTTCTTCACAGAACCTTCGTCCTTAAGTTTCCCATGTCTAGTGGGCTCCTATTAATTAATTCAATACACTTAGTACAATAATAAAAACTTTGCTGTGACTCAGGCAGCTTTTTAAGAGAACCTGTAAAAACGTGGCATTAGAGGCACTGTTAAATTGTATCAGGCAGCGTGTTATATGGCCTCTTTCAATATATAGAGTATAGTTAATAAAACATTGCACCAATTTTAAAGGGCAAACTGTTAAGGGCAATTTGCAAGTTTTCTCATAATGCAGAACTCCACTGCAGGAAATTGAAGCTTTGCTTTACTGACTTGTGGATTGAGTTTTGTCTACAGTGCAAAAATGTTATTAATCAGACAAGAACACAAGGATTTTGTGTTGGTCACGTGCTCAGTCCGAAATATTTCAAGACGGCTGTTCTTTCTAAGAATGTACATGAACATAGACACTCTTCACTTATGTCTGTGGAGTGCAGACCCCCCACCTAAAGGGGAAAAAAATTAGCTTAGAGAGAGAGAAAATGTAGTTCTACCTATCTATGTAGATCTACCTGTCATTCTCATTTCACCACAGGCAGCATGAATCCTGTGCAGACCCCCCAAATAGAGTGGTTGAAAGATTTTCCACCACCATCTGACTCTGACATTACTCTGTGAAAGAAGAGTCTCTTGGAAGCTTCTCTTCCTGTCACATGATCCAAACAGCAGCTGTTTACAGTATATATGTTGGGAGATATGTATGTTATGTTACATGTGCTATCATTCAGCTGGTACCTGAGGCACAAATGATTGAAAGGACTGGCTCATGGCTAAGTGTTTATATGATTCACTAATTGATATTAATGGGTTTGATTTTAATTAGCATTTTTACACTCAAGGCACAGCATGTTGTTGACTTTAATCCCGATTGAAAGGCTGTGCCTGTGTCATGACATACCGCTTAACGGGCCTGGATGATGGTTGCTTAGCAGAAATGATGGGTGGATTGTAGTGGGTGATGGGCGGGTGCGGTACTAGTTCCTTCTTCCTTCCTTCCTCCCCTCTGAAATCCTGGGGCTTCATTTATAGCTGTTGAAATTTGCGTATACCACTCTCTATGCAAACGTCAGTGGGAACGTACGCACCAGTAAACTCTGACCTGTTTTTACGCACATTTTGGAGACAGGATGATGTAGCGACACAGATGGAGAGACGGTGAAATGAGGCCAGATTTAACAATGACTCTGCTCACACTCATTCCACTGCATCACATCTAACAGAGCCACGATGACAGAACAAACACACCGTCAGTGTTAATGAATGTGTGTTTACATTAGAAAGTCTGTAGTTTAACACTACAATTGTTCCTAAATACCACTTCTCCCCACTCAAACCATTTATGGTTTGTTATTCCCATGGCACAAATGATTTTCATTTATTGGCTCAAATTTATTCTTTTCATTTGATCTAGGCACATATATGTGGAAACACATGGTGTGTAATGGTGCTGTGAAATCACAAGTCAAGTTCCTGCCGTTATTTCAGTCCTGCCCTCAAACGGTACCATTCTGCAGTGCATGACTGCCGCTATTCAATAAGCATTCATTTATTTGCATTGATCATTTATGGTCACTTGTGTGTGGGATCTGTGTGTGTGCGCACGGTTTTCTAAACCTTTCTTTGCTCTCTGTGTTGTACTCTATGTTTCAGCATCGATTTGATCTAATAATTTATTCAAGAAAACCACGATACACACGAACTTGCCTTTGCTTTTTGCTTCGTATAAATTGTCCCGTACCTCTCCCTTTTTGCTTGTCTCCATTGTCTATTATATTTAAATTTAATGAATGTGATGTAAAATAAAATAAAATAAAAAAGTTAAGATTAATTGCTCAGTGAATTGAGTGAAACATGTCTTTGGCTTGCTTTGTTTTGATCCTCTGTCTCTGACATTGTATGACTCAGTGATCAAAAGAAGCACGAAATACTTTTACCTGGTCCACCGTTGAGAACTCTCTCACACTCCTGTGCAGCTCTTGGATCTGTGTATCAATATGCCGTGGGTTTCATATTGATCACGTCATAATCACTGCAGTGAAAATGCGCTGGAGGCAAGTCAGAGAGCATGAGCTGCTCGTTAAATGGTGGCACGTCGTGCTGCTGCCAGCATTGGTGTAGCTCTGTTTGGGATCTTGTTGTTTTGGGACTGGGGCTGCACGATATTTGAAAAAGTGACATTGCTAAGTAACATTTTTGCAACCATATTGCAGTATTTATAATAAACTTAGACGTTTGTTATGACAATGAGACTTTTTTGTGGTGTAGAAACTATTCTGTGCCCTGTGCTGCATGTCATCTGCCTTTTCTCTCTCTCTCTCTCTCTCTCTCTCTCTCTCTCTCTGCCTTGACTCTCCTCACTGAGCCTAACCAATAAAGCAAAGATGCTCAAAACCTTTACAGTGTAAACAAGCACCCACTGCATGAAGCATAGTTTTTTACCTGACAATCTATTAATCGTCAAGGAAAAGGTTACTGGAATACCTTTTTATTAGCGATAAAACTCGTGCGTTCACCCTACAGAGCTAATTCTCTAACTTAAAAGAGAGGAACAGTATTATTGAGTGCACCAACAGTGTTGATGCTAGTATTGCACATTCCGTCGGCCTCTTTCGGACTGAAATAGGTCTACTTAGTCTCCATTTGGCTCAATTTTTTGGTCGGTTAGGGTAGGTTTTTTTGTTTCTGGTACATAATAAAGACCTCTAGTTCATAGCGCTCCAGGAAGACAAATTGACTGCTGAAATAAGGACAACATTTTCCTATAAGCAATTGAATCATCAATACTCATTGCTGAATCATTTATGGGAAGCAAAATAGAGCCGCACGGTACTGAATGTGATTACTGGAGTCTGTATCACAATGCACTGAATGTAGAATATCTTCTCTCAGCAGTCTGTAGTCTATGCAGCAAATTATATAGTTAAAAGGACACACGCACTCAAGCACACGGAACAGGGGAATCTTTCTCTGTCGTGTGAATGAGTAAGCATGGATGAATGGCTGAGTGTGTCCTCTACCTCTGTGAGGTCGACAGCAGAGGGAAGATTAGGAGGAAGCACATGAAATGAATGAGAAAGGAAGAAAGAAGAGCGGAGGAAAAAAAAGCTGATGCCTCAGGAAGGCTGCTGCATTACACTTACTTTGAGGGAATTATCCCTGCAAGAACTCCCCTGTGTCTGAGATACACACACACATACACACTGTCTTCAGGCTTAAATCTCTAATTAACCATTAGTCTCATCGGCTCCACCCCTCTTGGTTTTTGCTGGTGGTTCCCGATTTTTTTTTTTTCTTTCTCTGTTTCTGTCCCACCTCCCCCATCCCTCGTTCCATGTTGTACATTCGTGTTTATTTTTATCAATGTGTTTCTGCATTATTCATCACTGGGCATGGTTTTGCCTTTAGCATACCTCATGGGTGGCCTAGATGTGCAGGTTATAATCTCACCTTCTCATGCACACACCAGTCATTATTTTTTCTGTTCTGAACTCGTGACAAGTTTTGACATACAATCACCGTGACTGCAAGCAAGGAAATGATATCAAGGCTTTTATCAATGAGAAAAGATCTGCCAATGGGTGCCTCTGTGCCTCTCATACTGCATCACTTACTTGCGTTTGACACGATAGGCAAGGGTGGGGCTGGGTTGTAAATGAAAGCTGTTCAAAAATAGTTGCTCCCTCAGACACATGTCACCACAGCCAAGCCACAACACAGATCCCTGTTTTTTCTCTCTTGCTGGCTTCCATATGTTCAGCTGCTACACTGCTAATCTCTTTTACACAGCTTCCAGTTTTCAGACGACTAAATCTCCCTCCACATCTTGAATATTCAAACCAATATGTCAGGATTTCACAGGGTAATTCAGAAGTATTGTGTTGTTGGGGGCTAATTGCACCAGGCAAGCATTTTTTTTCTCTCATTCATAAATCCCATCCTTTACCCATCTTTTATGACGTTAAATAAAGTTCATCAGTGTGAAATCTGTTTGATGTATGGCTCACATCTCTGGGGGATCAATGAAATGATATCGAAACCATTTATTTGATTAATTTAATGAGTTTATTGAAATGGGGTGTTCTATCTGATCGTTTGTGCTTTCTGGTGCAGCTGTGTCACAGATGCAGTTTAAATTTCTTTCTTACAGTGTGGAGCTCTAATGAGGGGAATTCAAGTTTTTGCTGATTTGACATATCCATTTGGTTTTGACACCGGAGAACACACTATAATGCGTAACAGAAGCTCGTCTGCATCACAAATTTCATTGTCTTTCACATGGTACACCCCTTACAGCTATGCCTAATTAATCCCTAATTTAGAGAATTATTTTCTAAACAATTCTCCTGCTACTTATGAACATAAACGTGGCACAGATGTAACTGACCAATCAAAATTGAAGGTGTTGAGGCAGAGTAGGACGTATAAGTTTATATATCTACAGCTGTGAATCTCATATTTTGTTCAAAACAAACAACCTATTGTATGTTTTGCTGTAAAAATGTGGAAAATTAACTAAATTGCCCAGCTGTGTTTCAGAAACAGATTGATGAATAAAGGTACTGCCTGTTTGCTTACTCTCACCCGTGATTGGAGCTCAGGTCTAGACCTGTTTAGCCTGTTTTACATTTGATTGCGGTGAAAACCTGCGACTGTTTACAAGTTGAACCGGTGGAGGATGAAGGAGAATCAAGTCCCCCAGGCTGCAGAGGATGTTGACTATAACGGAACCCATCTGGTGTATCTGCCTCACACATGCCCGTTGTTCCCATTGGAGCCCTTCAATCTCCACCATATCACCACCATCCTGGTGATGGTGACTAACACATACACCTGAGGTTAGAACCTTTTGATTGATAGGACTTGGGGCCATTCACGCATTTGATAGATTTTTCCTTCAAATGTGACCTTGAGGAGTGGGACAGTGGAAGCTGTCAGAATTTGAATTTTGACCTGTGAAGGGCAAACCGCATCACGCTGACAGGTTCGTTCGTAGAAGGCTGGTTTTCTGTTTCCGTGAAGTGTGGCTCCGTGCGTTTGTCTCTTTTTCATGTCCCGTGAGCATTTCATAAAAGTGAACCGCCAGCTTTAGGACCTGCTTTAAGCTGACCATGCACTCTCACAGCATTCTTTCCTGGGATGATTAAACATGTATGACACATGTGGTTGGCAGAGACGTATCTGCACCACTTAATCTCTTTACTCTGGTCACTGGTCTCATGCTTCAAACTGCCTCTTCCTGGTGTAAATTCTGTTGTTTCACATAAGCCTCCCCCAGCGTGCCGGGACTTCCGGTGGTGTCTCAGTGCCGTTTTTTCTTTACAGTTTGTCTCTCATCTTGCCACCGCTTTTGGCAGTGGAGCTGTTCTTTTTACGCTTGAGACCACATTGACGCGTTCCGTTTCACTCTCGCTGCATTTGGACCAAACAGTGTTATTATCCCCCACTACCTCCTTTTTAAAACCTCTCCTCTGCGGCTCCCTTCAAGTGTCCATTTCTGTGTTTGTGTTGCAGACAAGATCACGCGTACGCATTACCTCATTAATTTGTTGATTGTGATTGGCTGTATCCTGCAACATGCCGTTATGATGGAGCTGGAAATGCAGCGTAATGCAACATTTTAACCGTGGAGGAAGAATATGAATGAATATTAATATGAACCCATGAAAGAAAGCAATCTGTATCCCAGACGGCTGGCAAATTCTGGCTATCATCATACTAATTCTATTGGAATGTTTAATAGATAAAAATAAAGTCATGCAATGTACATAAATGGCCACAAAAAATAAAAAGAACAAATCTGATTGCATCGTTGGTTAGTCCTTGTGGCAACCAAACGTGCAACCGAGCTTGGGAACAACTGGCACGTGTCATACTTAGTAGGGACGAGTTCACAATTTGTCATCATCATCATTATTCTTGGGGCAACATGGTATTTGGAATGTCACGCAGGTCATGTTTATCTGGATTCTGAATTACCGTGGCTGATGATGCTTGTGGTCATGGTCTTTGCCATACAAGGCACAATTAATAAACCAAACTTTTTTGTTAGTTTCCTCTGTTTTCAACCCTTGTTGTGTTGTTCATTTCCAGACCCCGACCAGTCAACTGTTAACTAGTAATGTGTGCACATGCGCATACACACACATGTGCACACACACCGAGTTTTGTCCTCACAAGTCTATAGGTGCTTTCCTGCTGTGTTAATGATCTGTCAAATGAGAGTGACCTCTTTTAATGTAAGCGCACTGTTTACTCTTTCTAATGAGTGGTGGTGACTCATAATCTATATTGTGTAGTGAAGCCAGAGGGTTAATCGGCCTGATGCTGTGTTTGCATGCGTGGCCTTTGTCAGTTTGTATTACACAAAGTGACTCTCAGACATAATTTCCAGAGATAGGATTGCAATTATTTATGAAGTCTATTCCACTATGGTGACTAACATTTGATTTGGCCTTTAACTTTAATGTCAAGTGATGCCCTTAAATATCGGGGTGCATCACTACTAGCAGTGAGTAGTGCTATTAAAGAACCATTGTGCTGCTATTACTGACGGCATTCTATTAAAATACTGTGAAAACAGGAATAGGTGAGTGTTGGTTTTTTTTTTTTTTACAAAGGAAAAACAAAGCCTTTGAAAATTGTTTCTACCAATGAGGTTTAAAAACACACACAACTTACATGGCAGTTTAATGTAGAGCAACCTGACATAAGGATTTTGACATTGATTGTCAATAACGACTTGTTGTTGTAACCCTGTTGTAACCCTATTGTAGCACTCCAAGTCTTCAACTACAAACGAATTGAATTCTATTCTATTCTACTCGCTCAGGCAGAGACTGTAATGCCCGTAGTTCAACAGTTATTCAACCAAAATGTTTTACCAAACCGTGCCACTGAAAACAAGACATATTAACCATACATTTTGAAATGATTCTGAACCAGATTATAGCTGAAAAAGAGGATGTTTGTGTATTGGCTTTCATTGCGATTTAGCCATGGAGCAACTGAGATGGAAACTACAGTTGGCCCTTGTGGGGGTTGGGCTGAAATCTGATGTTTCTTTTCCTGCAGCAACGCACTGACAAAGTGTCCAAGACTGTCAACGGGGGTGTCTAAAGATGTTATTTATGAGCACAAAGATCAGATGGGGAAGGGGAAAGAAGGGATATGTGCAGGGAGAGGGAAAGCAGGAAGAGAGCAGGAAGAGATGGATTCATACATGAGTCATTGCTGCATTTGCTTACACAAACAGAGAGGGAAAATGTTTATATTTAATCCCTCATTTAGTTTGGCGTCTGGAGAGTTCATTCTCAGAACCATCGCCCATCAAACTGCCTAATTTAAAATACTCGATTATGGATCTCCCTTGAATAATCGAGTTTCATTCTTACGTGGCATCATAATTGCAGTTGTGCCACCTTTTGACATTAACGGGGTTTGAAGTAGAAGTCCTAGTTTCACAGTAGGTAAAGATTTACAGTACTGTATTTCATCCAAATAATTAATCCATTCACACACATCTTTAATCCACAATGTGAAATGTAAATGTGAATTCTTTTTGCCACACATGCTCAAATAGCCATCAGCTGTCTAACCTGCCGCTAAACCGTTGATATGTTTGTTATTGCAGCATCATCTACCCATTATGTTCGTCCAAAAAAAAAAATAGATATTAGTATAATTTGCAGTTTATTGATTAGTTGCAGTATAAGATGTCACATTCAATAACATCATACTGGAATTTGCAAGCAGAGCAAACAAAATGGGCAAGAAATGTGATTCTAGGGGGAACAGTAGTTGTATTGATTCCAAAATGGGAAATTCCTTCATCGGGGAAACAACCCAAGTTATACAGCAGAAGACAGACAGAGGAAAAAACCCGTCTATGAGAAATAAACAACGATCGCAGACAGAGGCATGGAGAGGTCACATGGGAGACTCGTGTCAAGTATTTTTACCAACAAAACAATCATGTTGATGCTATTTCACAAAGTATGAATAATTTTACTCATATAGCCTAAAATTGAGCATTTTATGGTAGTTTTTGAGGTCTGATGTTTTGCTGGGTCAGACAGTCGGGCTCAGAATGTGTTTTGTCTTCACATTATGCATATATCTAGAAACGGATCCCTTTTTATCACCATACAAATCCAAAGTCATGCTCAACGCTGACATAGGTGAGAAGCTGTGCTGTCCTCCTAGCTGGTAATCCTTTTGTTTCCCCTAAAGTAGACATAACATAGTTGTCCTTTGCTGATTATAGGCGAGGTCCTGTAACCACCTGCAAACAGGCAAGCCACTGTTTGAGTTTATGTTCTGTGTCATTTTATTGCCAAGTTAGTTCCTGAGTAATGATAGTAATGATATTAAAATAATGATAATGATTTTCAATAGTAGGTTGTCAGATTCATTTTTTGCTTTTTGTCACATAATTTGAAATCCAATTATTGGAAGTTACATGGACCCCACTTAAAATCCCTGGTTGTGTTATGCCGTTGTAGGTAAGGGCATGGCTGTTTTCTGAAAAGTACTTGATTCATGCTGTGTCAAAGGGAAAATGAAGTAGGAGTAGGAGTGCTAAATTGTAAATACGGAGCAGGAATCAACAACAACCTCGATATGTTTCCAACAGAGGCGTCATTTCGGTAATTTACGACCATTTGGATATTGAAGGTACGACACTGAGCTGTGAAATATGTCACACAACAGTCACAACCACCGTTGGTGGAAACACAAGTGTCCTCTTCCCCCACCCACAGTAAATGAAACATGCAGCACTATTTTGAGCCAAAAACGTTGCTCATGGAAAAATTGCAATATGGTCTACGATGTGTTAAAAGCAAATATGTGACAGATATGTGCTAATTTATGTGATCCCAGCTCGCAATTTCAAAGCGCATTTACGTTGTGTGAATTATTAATTGTATAAAACACACCACTAAGAGTCAGGTTAATACGTATAGCTACTGTAGATATCACATACAATGTCTAAATAGGTTTTCCAGACCTATAAGGACAATCAGTTCTTTGACCGGCCACCAAACACCTCGTCATGGGAAAAGGATACATAAAAGATTTGAATAATGCAGGAGAGTAACATATTTACACTTGATTCCTGATCAGACTAAGCAATCCTGTTCTCGTTCCAGTATCGTGTTATGTCGCGTTTCTTTTTGCGTGTTTCTCTGTGAGAGTCTTAGAATACAGAACTCAAAACTGAATTTTTCCATCCTTAAATTTATAAAGGATGTTGCTACATACACACATGGTAGTTAAATCTTTGAACAATTTATTTCTGTATTTTTAAAATCCACTTTCATCTGCAGACACTTATCTAAATATGTATATTTTTTAATAAGATAACGACGTGTAATTATTAGGCCTGCAGTGTAACAGTACGGCTACTGTGCTGCAGTCTTTTGTGGCTTTCTGAGAACAATGAAAGCCTCACAGCACTGTGCAAACCTGCTGACACAACTGTCTACAGCTCATTAGGACTGTGATGTTTAAATTGTAGCTGCTTGACCAGATTACAGTACAATACCCTATGACCGGTGTTAAAATAACACGTGAAGGGTAATAAAACTTTGATTGCCCATTGAAGAACCGTTGAAGGCGATGTTAGCATCTCTGGAACCGGCGATTGAACATAAGGAAGAAAAACTGGGTGCTCCAGAATGTTTTATGTTTTAGTATCTGGAACATTTTAATGTCTGACACCCCAGCGACCTTTTGTCAGAATCTGGAAGCGGGGTTAATTGCGTTTATGTGCTGTAGGTATCTGGACAAGCACGTGGCACGCTCCATCGAAAGCAGTTGGCACTTGAAGGTAGATTTGTCTTCAGGATTACCAAATTAAATGCAAGCCTCACACAGGAATGAGCAGTTCAAGCATTTTTCCTGATCCGTTAACAGTAAATAGCTTACTAGTCGTTGTCTTTAATTCATCAGGATTGACGCCTGCCTCTGTGTTTGGCCGGCCGTGTAGAAGTGCAGCTGTAGTTAGTAAGAATGCCGAGTGTGTGCAAAAACCACTGAATCAGTGACTGTAATCGATCACATTTGCAGATGCTGTGGATTTTGTAGCAGACGTGGTGAAAATGACTATCAAGATTAGCCACATAATGCAGATCTCCGCTACTGGTGGAAGCATTTCTGGATCAAAACCAAGCCCCCCACCTCAAGCAACTGCTAAGCTCTGTTGCATAGTTTACTGTCACACATCAACACTGTGCCCAGTGAGTGCACGTGGAGGTAGAAAGAAGACCCCAAGAAACCAGCGGCATGGCAGCACTTTGCACTGACAGACTGAATCGTGACACTGAGCCTCTACGTTTGTGATGATGATCATTTGAAGGTGTGCCTCTTGTCATAACTTGCATGCTGTTATGTATCCTGGAACACTGGCAGACTTACAGTCCCTGCATTGAATAGAAAATGAGTTGGTTATCTTCAGAATCTTATTAAGCCTATCAATGTACACATCTTACTCTTATTTCTGCCTTAATTGTACAACAGATCAAAATCTGAATATAGTTTGCATGTACGTGTACCGACTGTCACATGGACAAGGTTTTCACAGGGGAAACCTGAAATGCATAGTAACAGGGTTTATATGAGATGTGGAAAAAATATGTAAATTGCGGTTTGCCTTGAGATGTGACTTCTTGTAACGGCTCCGAGAGTAGGAGGGCACCTTGGTAAACCCCTTGAATACAGATTATGGAAACACACACACACACACATACGCTGGAAGTTACAGGTAATAGATAGAAAGTGTCTGTTCCCACTGAGTTGCCCATATGTCCAAACAGATTCCACATGGTCTGTAGCACTCACCCTGCTTGGTGAAGGGATGAACTTTTTCACGTCGGTTTGCATCAGCGTGGTCATAGACTACTTTTTTTTTTGTAGCCATCATCTGAAATTATTGAATCAATGATCTTCAGACTGGGCGGAAAACACTTGAGGTGATTTTCCCAGCTTAGTTTGGCAACAATATTTTCGCCCTCTCTGAAGTTCTCCAGTTAGTCAAACATTGATTTAGACAGCAAATCTATATCACCGTTGACTGCTGCCCCTGATGCTCATCGTTCTCACTCGTTTTTCTGCTTTTAGCGGTTGAAATGCAGCCCTGGCCAGTGCTGATCCTTCTTACTGTGACCTCCATTTTTGTTATTAAGGCACAGCATATGCTCCCTTTTCCAACACCTCCTAGGGTGTCTTAGGAAGCTAGTTTCTGCCTCTCAATTGTTTTGTGGACAAAAGCCGCTGTGATTGCTGTTGATTTGAGTCACACTGCTCAGGGCAGAGTCGCGAGGTCACTCAGCAGTTTTTTCTTAAAGCGGCGTTAATTCCTCCTAAAGGCCTACAGAAATTCTTGGCCTTGTTTTCATCGCTATTTTTGAATGCCTCCATCGCATTCAAAAGGCACATGTCAGGGACATATACAAATTTTCATTTGGGTTCTGTTGGTTAACTTCTATTTCCCCTTGCTGCACCACCGTTATGAACATTGAATAAATACATTTTATTAACTGTTTCTTTAAGACCCCTTTCCAAAAATCCCACTCTGTTCTCAATGATCCGTTCTGTCGGGCTCCAGCTTTGTACTTGATGGGTGTGGCTAACCAGGTGTGCAGGTGATTAATTCCACATGTTGATATAAATATGTTGCAGAAATAACTGAACAAATCTTTCAGGGCAGTTATGAGCCTGTGGTTCTCTCTTATTAGTAGATGTTGTTGTTTTTTTTCTATAGACATCAACAAATATGGAAACAAACACGGTCAGCACAAACTGTTAACTAAAATCACCGCCCTAACATAGTGATACTATGTCGTAGCCATCTTATTCCACTGATGAGTCATAAGCTTTAAATAAATTTCAATTTTCCCCACAGGCATGGTGTGTGGCAGATTTCTCTGGGACCTCAAAGGATTGGCAAACTAAAGCACTTCTCCTTTGGCTCGGGACTCTATCGGTGAGTTCACAACAAGATTTCAAGCATCTGGCATCTGGCACTTAACACCTAGAGTGACTTACAGTAATTACAACAATAAGATTCCTACATCACCACCATTTCAAACATAAAGTCATAAAGTTGGCCATATTCCTGGATGGATTATGTTCATGCGATGCGAAAGATGAAGAAAGTGTTGAGCCTCCAAGCGTGTAAAGGCTGGTTTAAGGTATAACGACATAGTGTTTACTTGTCCACATTCTTTTGGCCAAGCAGTTTAGGTAAGTTGATTTTTGAGAGAGAGATGGAGCCAATAGAAAAGAGGTTTGGAGCAGAAAATGAAAATTTGCTGTGTTGAACTTTCCTTTGTCAGCAGATGGCCGTTTTGTAATTCCAGTCCGTTTCTCCATGTTGTGTAAAAATATTCTTTAGATCGAAACACAGGCTCGGGGAGTTTATACTAACAGTGGAGATGCCGGGTCTGCCCTGGGGACAGATGGACAAAAAGAGACATTTACCGCCGTTGTTGCCCTCCACCCAAATTGTTTCAATTTTGTCGGCGGGTACCGTGGGGAAGGAATTGTCACAGTGAAACTAAGCTGCCTCGAAAAGATTCTGATCCCTGCAGATTGCTAGGTACGGGGGTTCTACAACCATCGGTGCTCAGGTGAAAACAATGGGATAAAAGCACAAAAACGCTCTCTCTGTATATATCATACAGCTTCACTCAAGCGTTACTTGACTTTATGGCCATTAATACATTTCAGGCCCCACACAACCCATGTCTGCACGTACTGTATATACGTGTCCATCATCAAACTGAAACACAACTGCTTGCCTGCGAGTCCAACCTGCCGTCATTTTACATTACTGAAGGTGATACTGAAATTTTGGAAAGTGCCCCACTCTGTCTGTGCCCGCATTCCTCTGTCTGTGTGGAAACATGAACCTCTGGCACACTGCCCTCTCGCTTCTCCCTCACCTCCATTATTGTAATCAACATTTAGTGCAGTGTTGGCAGGATCGCCAACATGCGCCTCATATCGTGTGCTGCCGCAGAGATGTAAGGCTCGTGTTTAACACGTAATGATGCTTATGGCATAGCATGTATGCTTTTTTTTTACGCAAACTATAACGCAATTGTCTTTACAGTATGTGCTATCAGTAAGCCGACGGTACACGTTGTGAGAGTGTGTGTTTGATGTGTCACTGGAGCACGCGAGTGTAGATTATGACCCATTTTAGCCTGTTGAGAGTTTTACAATGTGTGCAAAAAAAGGAAATGGAAAACATTGTTTGATCCCACAGCAATTTGCGAGGTGCATTTCAGCTATGTAAGCCCACCTCAAAACACTTATGACGATGATTATTTTAGTGTTTTCGTAAATGTTCAGTCATTTGCAGATCTATTGATACAGACACATTTTGAGCAATGGCTACTGAGGCCGGCCAAGACTGGTGGATGATAAGCTGTGTGTATAACAACGATAGGTCTTAGGAAAGCATTTTTTTCTTGTTATTGCTGTAAAGGTGACTGCTTGAGATAAATTAATCTTTCCTCCACCAGGAACTAGGCCACCCATATTACCTTGACGTCATGAGGACAGGCTTTTTTTTTTTTTTTTTTTTTCCATACGAAAGCAGTGCACCAGTGAAATGGGAGCTGTAGAAAGGTGATTTCAGGACCAGTTGTTGTTTAGCATTCAGGATTATACAGCTCCTGCTGCTATGGTGCCACAAAAAGCTTAGAGAATGTCTGCTCTATGACTAGACATATCTTTCACATTCTACCGCACTGTATTTGAGGCCAGGAGATTTTTTTCGCATATACAAAATGCTGGACCCAATTTGAAACAACTTTGTAGAACCTACCACAAAGTAAAATGAATAAATTAATTTGAGAATAATTTCAAGATGAAAGCATCTTAAGCACAGATTGAACCAGTCCATAATATTCCCAGAGAATAATTAGACCCCATCCAATATGCGCTAGACTCAAACAGAGCCAAATAGAGTGAGAACACTAAAACTGGTCGCAGCATGAATTGCCACCAATTAATGAGCAGCAGTGGTTGAAAAGTAAGGCAATGCATGTGCTTAGAATCAAGTCAGTCTCTGTCTTGGCTCAAAAAGTAAATCCACTCAGTTATATAAGAAACTTAATACCGTTTTTTTTTCTGTTGTGAAAGTGAAATGAACGTCAAATCAGCAAAAGCATGATTCTCTGTGAGTCAGATGCTTGTTGGATGCGGCGCACCTTCACAAGAATGCATGACAGATCAGATTCCATTTAAGTGACCAATATAATGGATGGCTTTGATGTCATTCACCCAAACCACTAACCACTATAATTTACCATCAGACTGAAAGGTGTCTAATTTTTTGTATGATCGTGTGTGTTTTATGGACAACTTACCCCACGTGCAAAAGAGGAACTAGTGCCGCCTCTTTCAAGGCAAATGCACAAAATGCCAAAAGGCATTTATGAATGTTGGAGCATGGATGCATGATGCTGTTTTCCCTTAACCACACAGACCCCTCAGAGTCTCTTTCTTGTCTTGAATAATTCCTATAGTGTTTGATGTCCTATTTCCTCCTCTTCGCATTTATCTTGTTGTCAGCTGTAATCACGATTTTGGGGCCCAGAGGATCCATGAAAGTGAGAGACTTGTGACACAGTTGGAGCTGATGTCCTTACACCGGGCAACTGAGATGTGATTATCAAAAAATCAAGCCACCGCTAGCAAAAGGTTAAAAAGTCAACAAACTTTATTGGTTTTATTGGTTGGAATTATTGGTTTGGTTTCTTGTAAAAGTTATGTTCCTTGACTCTGAACGCATTCTTTTTGTTCTCATTCATTTTCATAAATCATCCCAAAGCAATGTTGCTTTTGGAAAGCTGTGGATTTATTTTTTTTTAAACAATGAAACAGGTATTTGGTCCAATGACAAACATTCCCAAATGTCTTGTTTTGATAGAATTATGAAAATATGTTGGCCTCTCACTTTAAATGTTCTTTATGTTCCAGTAACTCGATTGGCTCGCAACACTGTCACATTAGTAGATGATTAGCGTGTATTTGTTCGTATAGAATTCTTCCGCACCCTCTCCTGCTCAACACCCGCACTTTGATGATGTCCTTTTCTTTCTCATTCCATTGCACACTTCCTTTTTTTCCATCTGACTGTCCCTGTGGTCTGATAGGAGACGGGTGGATCGGGTATCAAAGCTTGGGTTTGTTTTGGAACCTGGATGTTGGAGCTGTGGCCAGTTTCAAAAACAGAGCAGTCATTGAGCTGAAACTGAAAAAGAGGCTGCTATCAGTGATTGTGTAGTAGATTGTACACAGCAGAGTCTGCACACTGTCTCACAGACATCTGTTTTACACTGTGTAAGCTGCATAGGAAATTTGCCACATCTGGAGCAGTAATTAAACACTCTATTAGTACAATGGCAGGGGTTTGTTCATTTATCTTTACTCTAACATTGGCTGTACTACTCGGACATTTACTGTCAGAAATGTACATGTACTACTGTAAGGTGTTTTTTTAGTTTCTTACTTACTGACACAGCACTTGAAATGGATGTGAAACTACACAAATAATTTGCACAGCAAAAGTCAGCATTGGGGTTCTATGCAAATACAGTACGTTCCATTTTAATACAGACAAAAGCATACGCTGTAAAACCCCGAATGAAGCGAGATAAGAATGGAGAATAACTCTGAAATACAATCTGTCTCACATTAATCACTGGACCATTTTATTCTTCAATCCCGTCTTGTTTAGAAATTCCTCATTCGCACACAATTTTGCTAATGTGTAGTCGCTGGCAACACCTCGCTTTCCTTGCAAACTCAGCCCTGTCACCACAGCTCCTGCCCCGCCCTGAAAGCTCTTTTAAGTCTTACTGGAGAAATTGCCTGTGATTTGATCTTTGTCACCTTGATCAGATTACAGCTTGGAATAGCTATAATTACAATTGTGGCTGATTAATGGGAATGCTATAAATAGGATATTT
>OMNV01012850.1:0-49517 GCA_900303265.1 Brotula barbata
ATACACACACAGAGTATATATACTGTATATACAGTATATAAACCACAGGTTGGCACCATCTGCATCAGATATTAGATACTGTAGCTTATGTGCTAAGGTGTGTGTGTAACTGACCGGTTTAGCTGGAACTCCGCCCACCACTCTCTTAAAGCGGTTCCTCTTTTCTCGTTCCTCCTCTTCCTCCTCATCTACCGTGGTTGAGTTGGGAATCCCACAGTACAGCTTGGCCTCCGTATACCTCCTGTTTTTCATACTCTCTTTTCACACACACAAACACAGATTTAGCCAGTGTTCCTATAAAATCTACTATTTCGGTTGAGTTGCTTAAGGGAAATTTTGATGTAATGGCAGTAAAAACATTTTTTCTTTCTTTCTATTGCAACGCAATATGTTGGGGATTTCCATGTACATAACTTAACACAAAGAGATCATAAGGAGAGGATGACTTAAAAAGCTGCATTTATTGCAATCAAATAACTTTATAAGCAATTACTTCACACAGAAAGAAGTTAAAGCAAACAGCAGAATTATTCTTTGGTTAACGAAGGTTACTATGAAAATAATAAAAATATATAACCAAAATAAGCCCCTCCATTGTAAAAAGTTAGTGTAAAGTGCATATTAGTGCAGCGCATGAACCATTGCTGCACTTAATTTTTCTTAGCTTGGATTAAAATGAACCCCCGCAGCTGGTAGGAAGACTTGAAGGGTGACGTGAATGTGCAAATTCAAACAGGGTGCAAACATATTGTTATATCGACTAAGTTATTAACATATTTATTCAAACAGCAGCTATTAAGAAGCAATTAAATGAATGACATGATTGTGCAAAAATGCAAATAATGAGCAACAATCTTGATATGCAAAGGTATGTCATATTGAATTAAACAGCTGTTTAATCAACCCTATGGATTAACTTGAATTAAACAGAAGAGTACAGTGTTGTACAGTCTGATAGCTGCAGGCACGAGGGACCTGTTACTATGTACTGTTGCTACAACATCTTCCAAGGCTACATACCATGTTTAGGAGAGATGTACTCTGAAAAAAAAGAAAGAAAATATCATCACCACAACCAATAAAAATCAAAGCTAAATTCACACAATTCACACAGTTAGTACGGTACCTGTGTTTGTAGGTTGCGGGTCAATTTCACGGGCAGCTGTGGGAAAATAAATAAAAATGAAAAACAGAAATAATGAGTCAAACGGTGTTCCATTATTTAGTGAATGTTAGATATTAAACATCAAATTATATTACCATTGAAATAAAATATAATAGCAGCAATTCAATTTAAATCAATAATCAAATTAGGATTAAAAATAATGACTGTCTCATATGATCACTTACACATTAATTTAAAAGTTCTTCTGACCATTAATTAGTTTTAATACCATTTTGCAAGAATCCTGCCTATCCACAGTACCTTTGGCAAGCAACTATTCTCTTGTGTTCCCATTAAACTCCATCTTAAAACCATTAAATTCAATTGATTCAGATTAGCTCATTCTACATTCACATGTTTTGGTTCCATCTGCCAGAGGTCATTCACTTCTAGGTAGAAACTGACGGCTATCAATGAATTCAGCTGTCCAATCATATCAATTTAATCATTATCTAATTTCTCACATGTAAAATACAAAACTGATTGAAATTTCCTGCATTTTTTTCAAGGATTATTAAAGTAACTGTGTCATAATTGTGCCTTAGGCCTGATATTTTTGTGATCCGTGTTGTCTGTGTGACGTACAGTGTGACGTACAGGTGTTTTTTCAAACAGCAAACAGCTTTTAATGAAAAGGCATCCCAAACCTTCAGATCTCTGATTAAATTGGTTTTGATGGTAGACGTTGGGAGGTGGAGCGTGTTTTTCTGATTCATCCCTGCCATCCAGACAGTCGATCTGTTTGTCATTAACTGACTCTTCATGCAAACACACACCTGTATGGCAGAGGAACGCTTTGTTCCTGCAACCTGAAAAACACACGGTTATGGAGAAAGTTGGTATGGGCAAGTTTGGCTGAATGCGTGTGTGTGTGTTTCCTTCTTACGCTTGCAGCACATCTCGTCACTGCGATCTCCACAGTCGTCAACTCCATCACATGTTTGTTCCAGAGGCACACACTTCCCATTCGCACATGTGAAGTCACAGGCCTCCCCCACTGAAACACAAACACACACATAGAACCGAACAGAATAGAATAGACCAGAATGGAATAGAACCAAACAGAATAGAATGAGGTAGTTACTTACGTTTTGGTGGCTCATAACAAGTTGCCGTAGCAACCTTCCTGTTGTTGATACTAGTCTTGTCGTAGATCAAACATTCAGCTAGGGTGTTCTCATAACCTTGGCAGCGAATGCTTACACACTTGCTTGGCAACGACGTGTGATTATCCATCAGATCCATGTATGACACGGAACCAGCAGATGATGCGCCACTGTACATACACATACAGAGAGTTGTGGTTGTGATGGCCATTTTTCCAACGCCAGTTCAATAAACAAGATAGCAGGGTTTTCATTAAAGATGTTATAAAAATACAGTTTATTATTCATATCTGGCAATATTTACGATGAACCAGGGACAACAGTTTCTATGATGTAGCAGCTCTTGGGGAATTCATGGTCATTGCATCCTCAAATCTGTTTATGTTTCTTGTGGACCAATTGCATAAATGTCATTCCCAAATCAAGTGAAATAAAAAATCTGCATACTATGAACTTACAAGATCTGCCCCTGCTCCTTGCAGGCCACATTAGCAGCAGCCATGTCCCACAGCTTCTCACACACCAGCACCTCCTCAGCATCTCCTGCTGCTGATGTCCCATTGTTAGGTATGACGAGTCTCACCACTCGCGTGATTTTATCTATTGAGCTGCTGGACTTGACCTGATCAGCTGAGGTGAAGGAGAAAACAACTGCGTTCATAAGGAGGAATTGCAACATAAACAGGAACAGGTGCTATCAAAAGACGCACATCTTTGTGGACAAACCTCCACAGTTCTCCCCAAAGTGGGACATCACAGCTCCCTTTTTCCGACAAGACAGTGACATTGCCTGGAAACACATTATATCGTTGTTAAATACAAATATGTCCACTGTTGCCTCAGATAGTGTTTTCCTATGACAGTGTTTTCTTAAACATGTATTTTCTTCTGGTTAGCTTCAGAAAAGTAGCATGAAGGCAAACAAGACAAGGCAAGCATTTGTCTGTGGCCCCCAAGCTGGAAGGGGGCCATGAAGGGCGGCTGACTACAGAAAACATAAACCAAACCATCGACTCAAACCGCCTTAAAACCTGTTTGGCAATGTGCAACAGGCAACACATCCAAAAAACTCACCTTTATGATGCCCCCATCCCATCATTTATGTATTTCTAATTTTCTGTTTATGTTGTTGATGCATGTTGTCACTCCATTTACATGATGTAGTTGAAAGAATGTCACAGAGATATATGTAGGCCTTTCCTTGGGAAAAAAAAAGCACCTAAAGATTTTATACAGTATCACAGCATGATAACATGCTTCTATTTGGCATTCCACACAATCTATTCAGAGTTTGTTATGGCATGAACAACTTCTATGTTTTTGCTAATAGAAGGTTTCTTAAGGATTCATTCAAAGGTCAGGTGGCAGAAGTAACTTCAAACTTTCTAAAAAACAAAACAATGTCAGTGACCCGGACACAATTTTCAAATCATTACATATTTTACAGAAATCTGTGTCACGTTGGGCATATAAATTAATTTATACTGGCACACTGACAAATTAATACATCAAAAAAGTAGATTGCCTAATTGTCCGTCCAAACCAAAATGGACGACAAATGTCTTTTCTAACATGCCAAACACTGGTCCTAGGTTCTTACAGTAATATCCACTGGGTTGCTGGTGGGGTTTGTACTTGTTCAGCCCTGAAATAAGAGCTAAAAACATTTCAAAGTTTCATACAGTACTACACATCCTGTTGAGCGGTAAAAACCAATACCTGGCATGTCTGGCACTGTGCAGTGCTGACGTTACATGTTCAACATGACATCAGCTGGTGAGCAGCCAGATCAAAGCCAGTCACAATATGGACTGCACTGCTGAATTACTTTCAGCTTTCCCTTGGTTTATGGTTCATGTCTGATTAAACAAGACACAATGAACGATAGGCTCTATGAATGTTTTAGATTTGCCACGACAGCTCACCTGAATAAAATAAATATGTAATGATGCTGACTGACAGAATATGGTCATAAAACGAGGAACATAAAGGTAGGGTTAACGTGGTGGTATGCCCCCGGATACTGTGGGGTTTTACAGTCAATTCATCTCAATCAACTAAACCGTACAACGGGTCCACTCAGAGACCTTGTATAGAGAACACAAGCAGCACAAACAGCTTGACAGGCATTTGCATCAAAGCACATCATACCATCAGTACCCTGGTTAGTGGCGCCATGTGATTACCTGGCAATAGGATCTGTACTGCCTGCCGTCTCGCCCACAAACTGGTTCCACTTCGTCAGTGGGACACAGATACGGCAGCTTACAGGTACAATGTTGTCCGATGCAACGCTCCCATGGAAGACAGAAGACAAGACCACATGATTTACGCGTAAACCTGAGAGACACAGACAGGTAGGAATCACACAACCAAACAAGTGCACACAGCCAATCAGCACCAAGAGCACCTACTTATTAGACAGACAATCAGACGATTCCAAAAATTCATCTGGATTATTGTCTTTAGGTGTGGGGGCAGTACTCGTAACCTGAACACTTGTGGTGGGGGTACTGGCCACTGGGGTGGTTTGAATTTGGCGCCATCTGGTTTCAGACACCAAACGCTGTTCTGGATTCATCTGTAGGGTAAATAAAAACCCAACAGCTACAAATCAAAACCAAATAGCTTCTGGCAAGGATCAAACACACCCTTTGACATTTTCATTCTTTATCATCATTCTTACTTTTATTACTGTTTACTTATGGGGCCCTCAACTACTTGAACATAATTTGAATTAGAAATTTTAAACACATTTTAAAATTTTTGGCTTACTTGGAACATTCTGGGACACCATTTATTTTTATTTTTTTACATCTTTCACATTTGAAGCACATGTTAATACACGTTTGACATACTGGACCTATTACAATGAATGATAGAACCCTATATTTCCAAACGTTCCTCACACTGCTTCACTCCTGCACCTAAAAGGGTAATTGGCATCTTAAAACCCCAATAACCACCATTGGGCTCATCTTTACAGAATCTGGAGGGTTTTGAGTTTCTACATACCCAACATGCAGAATAAAGACATATGTGAGGGACATTAGAAATTCCATAGCTTAAAAGAATGAATATTAGGATTTGGAGATAATGTACACAAATAAAAATATAATACTGGGTTGCTAGATTAACCACAATGAATTGGCAATTAAGTCAATTTTAAAGCAAACAGTTCAGGATTATTTGAATGACTTTGGATACATTTAATTGGCTTTTTGAGATTTTAAGAATAACTGGTTGATAACTGGGTACAAATAGTACAGTAAAAGTATAAAAATGCATTTTTAATTTCCCTTGAAATTTTATGTGTGCTGTGCATGATCATTTCTAAATTTTGCCCAGAATGGGCCCAAATCATTTAAAAGGTTAAAATAACACAGAGCACACACAACCTTCAACTATTTCAAATGGATTCATCGATTTCAGATGTTTCACAAAACATTTGGCCCTTTTTTGTTTGGTCTGTGAATGACCTCATGACTCTGGAGTGGCCTGCCTGCTTTCTTTCAGCTCTTTGGGTCCTCTGTTGTCCCCCGTTTGGCCTCCAAAGGCTTGAGTTGACACAACCGTGGTTTACAGTTGGTTCAGGTTCACTGGAGTATATTCCATTAGTGTTAAATGACAGGTGAATGTGTAAAGCTGTTGGATTTATTTTTTTTACAGGTATTGCGCTTATTACCATTTTTGCTCAAATGCCCAATGTTTATTTTTTCGCAACGTTTGTTTCTGGCAAATTGTTGACACTCATCCACAGAGTGTCCCTGTGAACAGAATAAACTATCGATGTTATTTGTGTCACTCTTTTTGGTTTCTTTTGTCTCCTCTCTTGTAGTTTATTAAGAGCACAGACGTTTAGTTGCAAAGTTTCTTGTTTCAATTTTGGTTTGACTGGATCCACATTCCTTTTGATGAGGATGATGCATTCCTCTTAATTTCCTTCTTAATTTCCACTTGCTCCATTTGTTTGCATAATGTTTCCGGCTCATTCTCCAGTTTTCCTTTTCAGCAATGATTTTTTTTCTCTTCTTTTGGCTTCAGCCTGTGCACTTGCAAATGAGCATTTGCTGCATCGACTTGATCATGAACTGCTGCGACTTTTACTTAATTATTATTTTAATTTATAATTAATCATTCTATCACTGTAATTATTTATTTGCGACTTTATTTCTTCATCAGCAGTGTTAACCTTTTCCATCGCGTATACACTGAACACACTTTGAAAAGAAACACCAATGCATTGGGATTTCTCGGATTGTTATTTTATGTGCAAACATGATATAATAATAGAACTTTTATTTTATTATGGTGGCTAATTTCACTTGGCCCTCCTCTGTCCGACGCTCCGTCTCCGTCTGCTCCGCGTCCCGCCGTTCACACTTACCAGCGCGTGGTTCTCTGTCCGGTTCCGGTCTCCGTGATCCGATGCCCTCGCAGATCCTCCTCATCAGTCTTCGTGTGTGTCCCGTGTGAGCCGTGGGGTCGGATGATCTCTTAAGGTCTCTGTATGTCATTTGGTCTTTAAAATACGCGCGGCTCCGAAGTGGACGGCGTGTTTGTTTCCTTTGTTTGGGTCCTTTTGTCATAAAAATAATAGTCCAAAATCTAAAAACTTAAAGATATGGATATGCCAATCTATTTGTGTACATAGTCAAGTATGTCTATCAAATAAAAAACACACCATCTTTTCCCAGCCTCGCGGTCAAAATACTATAGACCTCTTTTTTGCGCACCTGTTTGAATTAGTCCCACCACGCACGGCTACCCACAGCGCCACCCAGTTGTCACCATATCAATTGCTCCTATACATTAATTTATCACATTATCTTTGAATAAATAAGAAATTTCACTCCGTTAACCTAGCTAAATTTCTCTCCCAGTGGGGTAGGCCTAAAAATTTTTTTTAATTAGTACAAGCACAAAGCTATAAAATAGAATTTGCCTGTTTAGCACCACAGATTGTCGAGATTTAGTTGAAATCTGCTTTTCCTTTCTTTAATGCAAATGTAAACAGCAATGTATAGTTGATGTATGCATTAACTTGCAGTTGAGGGGAAGGAACAGCTGTTAGCTTGGACAAAGGAAAAGTCACATTCAGCAGTAGTATACTCAGCATTTACTCACCGTGTGACAAGGAGTGATGAGAAGACACAGAGAGAGGAGAGAAACTCCTGTTGATCTCATCCTGACAAACATAAACAAGTCACTTTTCCTGCAGAATTCAGCTCCCCAAAAAGACTTCTTCTCCCTTTCTCTTGGCCCAAAAATAGATTTGTACTGTACTTACAAAAAAATTACAAAATTATTTTCCAATTTTAATTATACAAAACGATAAAATAGTTTTTTTCTTCAATTTAAGTAGCAGAGACACAGAGACAGACAGCTGTTCTTTACGCAAATGAACTGTTGAATGATTAAGTCCTTTTGTTTACTGATGATATCATCAATCAATCATTAGCCTGACATGTCAGTGTACACAAACACACATGCACAAGTAAAAAATACCTGACATGTGATTAGATGTTTTTGCACAATTATACAAATGCCCCGGATGTGTACCAACTATAACCACAACAGCTGCATAGAAATACCAGTCTAAACTTTAAAGCTAAGCTCTACACCCCACGCAAATTGGTTAACCTCGTGGTGATGGTTTGGTGGTCCCTATACTGACAGGGGAGACCCAACAATTTGAGTTTGTAATCTGGTTTATGTATACCTGATACACATGATATACCTGTGTGTGTTTGGGTTTGCGTGTGTGTGTGCAGATGGGTGGTGGGCTGTATATTTAAGTACATGTGGTAAAATCTGAGCAACAAATTCCAGTAACCTGAAGCAACAGTAATGAATTTCACAATACAAATACAAATAGGAGTTAATGTTCAACGCTGATTCAACAAAAAGTATGTCAAAATCTCAGTGTTTTTTAATGCTAAAGAACATCTGAGAGACAAACAGGCAACCAACACACACAAGACATACAGACAGACAGAGAAAGGAACAACTCAATTATTGTTTCAGGCAGGTCAAAAATTTATGTCTAAAAATCCATATTGGCATAATTAAACATTACTAGTATGATGTCATGAACTTGTTGCAAAGTACCGGGGCATTCCCCTGACCTCAGGGTGTTGTACTCAAGTGAGGGCAAGATGGAGTGTGAGATGGATAGGCAGATTGGTGCAGTGTCTGAAGTCCTACTGACGTTGTCTCGAACTGTCGTGATGAAGAGGGAGCTGAGCTGGAAGGCCATGCTGTCAATTTATCAATTGATCTACGTTCCTGTCCTCACCCATGGTCACAAGCTTTGGGTAGTGACCGAAAGAACAAGGTCCCAGATCCAAGTGGTGGAAAGGAGATTCCCCCGTAGGGTGTCTGCTATGGATATCCAGGAGGAACTCAGAGTAGAGCCGCTGCTCCTTCGCTTTGAAAGGAGTCAGATGAGGTGGTTCGATCACCTAGTTAGGATTCCCCCCGGTCGTCTCCCTCGAGAGATATTCCGGGAACATCAGCTTGGGAGAAGGCCCGTAGGAAGACCCGGGACACGCTGGAGGGATTACATCTCTCAGCTGGCCTGGGGATGCCTTGGGATCTCAAAGATGAGTTGGAGGACCTGGCCGGGGACAGAGAAGTGTGGGCTGATCTGTTCAGTCTGCTACCACTGCGACCCGGACCCAGATAAGTGGCAGAAAATGGATAGATGGATGTTGCAAAGTATAGCCTTGAAGTTAATACGAACATAGCATGCTTAGTTATTACAGCAACACAGCACACAGCAGCAGCTTTGAGTATCATAGTGCTATTACATCTACACAACTGCAAAAACGCCTTAAGTGGCCAGGATATGCTCCCCCCAAATTTAGTCCTCTATGTTCTATTCATATCTTATTTTAACAGCTGATTTTACCTTGGTTTTCTTCTCCTTATTGCAAATTGTTTAGAATGACCATTTCCACCACGTTCATACTATTTTTTCAACAAATTTTACTTTAATGGTTCACCGATCATGTCAGTACCATTCTAGAAAGCAGGGTAACAAAACAATAATAGACACTGAGATTTACAAAGCTGAAGCCTTTCAGTTCAGTTGAATTTATTTGAATGTAATTTTGGAGGGGAAAATAAATGGGCACAGTTCAACAGGGAGACATTGTGCTGACAGGTCATAAAAAAGTCATTTGACAATCAGAATCACATGTCAAACTGAACATGACTCTGATCACAAATCAAAACACAACTCAATTTGCTGTCTCAAAAACTAACAGAGAATGCTGACGAGACAGCCGATCAATCTGACACTTGAAAGACAACAGACAGACGAGACACAAATACACTTTCTCAATGACACACGTTACAAACCCATTGATCAGTCATACATCGCTGGGCAGCTAATCATGTCATATCAAAGTCCAAGGTGATTGGGTCAGAAAAGGAGAACTTGTAATACTAGAGACACACTGGGAGCATATATGTATGCAAATATGTAGCTATGAAGTCAACATATTGAAGTGAGTTGCACCAAATGGCCTCTAGATGGAGTTGTTTTTAATGTACCATTCAGTGTTTGTCTCCCAGTGGTCCAGTAGAGGACTCCTTAGACTTAACGTCGAGCAAGCGCCACCGTTAACGTTTCAAAAAAGGGGAAAAAAAAGGTTTAATAAGTTCTGAGCTGCCAACAAAGCAATCGACACTACACATCCAAACACAGAATTTTTCACCTGAAAACAAGGTGGGGAGTCCAGAAGTCTGCAGCCAATACAGAGGAAACACATACAAATACTCAAACGCTGTGTGTATGTTTTGGGGCTTGGCTTACATAGCCTGAACATAGAGCAATATTTGTACCAAGGCAAGTATGATGAGAAAACATTTCAGTTTCACATGATGGCAACTGACAAACCACATCCTCGCTGTCGGAAGTCTGGTTGGGGGAAAATTTAACTGTGTACAGAGTGTTGAGTTTTACAATAAAATTGGCCATCGGGGAAGTGTAACAATCAACAGTTCAAATGCAATTTGTGCTTTAATATCCACTGCTCACTTATATTTTTACATCAATTTCATCCAGAACTTGTATCATTATTTTCTGGTCTTCTGGTCTAATAATTAGTTTGACTTTGATACAAAAGAGACAATACACCATATTATGGATTTTACGTCAAAGGATAAATGATATTGGAGCGACCAAATGTAAATTCTTGGAATTTTGTTTTGTGTGTAGTTATGGACAAATCTAACAATGCCTACAACAACAACAATGCAAAGGTTATAATAAGTGTATTTGGGCATAAACATAAATCAATATCAAGGGAGGAAGAAAGGAAAGAAGGCGTGGGAGACTGTTGTTTCCTGGAGTACAAAAGGCAAGCAGCAAGAGAAATATGGCTTTCAAAATGTACTGCACATATTACACACATTTGTTAATGTTGTCGTAAGTTTCAGACATAATAATCATTAGGAAATACAGTATAAACAAGTCATGAAATGATCGCTTAAAGCAAACAAAAAGTTCTTCCTTTATAACAAAATTGCACAACTTAAAATAATTTCCTAAAATAAAGCCTGGTAACCCCTTCATGCTATAAAGCACATAATGTTGTCTCATCTTTGATAAACAAAATCAAAAATATGGAAGAACTACATGCCTTACAAATGCTATAGAAAGATAATTCAGAACTTCAACTGTCACATACACACACACTCACATACACAGGAAATAACATGTGCTAACATCCTTATTATATGAGAACAGTTGCATTAGCATACATAGTGACAACGGAAATATTTTAGCATATATTGAAAGATAACGTCATTTCCTCCTCTCGTTTTTGTTTAGCTGAAGAATCACTACTTGTGAAACAGGCTTGAAACCCACTTTACTATGCAAAAGTGTGTTTTTAGCTGGTCAAAAAAACTCTTAGGAGTCAAGAAATACCTCCAAAATGCAGTATTTGTACAAAATTGTGAAGAAGTACAAACTGGCACTGGATTGTTGAAGCTACGACGTTAAAATACATTTTAAGCAACATTTTAGCATTTTAATGTGAGTGTGAATGTAATGAGTATCATAGTAACATTACACATGGTAAATGATAGCTTGCTAACACATTAGCACACATTATGTGAAAGACTACAACCGCATACAGAATGTGATGGGAGTGTTATGTTGGAAAAATATGGTTGGTTCTGTTAACAATAAATTTGGTTGAAAAGTTAAATTTTTTTAGGTATCTAGGTTACAAATAATTTGTTTCATCAGCATTTAAAATAACTATTTTACACTGTATATCATTGATCTCAAACATAAAATATGCTAGCAATTAATGCACTAGTACTTGTATTTGTATTCATGCATCAGTATTTCCTATTGTGTACAATTGGGACGTCACTAGTTTCATTATAACAAATATTTAGATAAAGGTCACTGGTCCAGAATGAGGAAATTGATTATTAATATTAGTCAAGTACATTGTTACTATAATATCAGTACCAATGAGACAACTCCCTGTACATTTACTGCACGTGGCAAATAAATTTTTTCTTATTTGAAATTTCAGCTCACAAAAACACAAAAAGTTAAATACACATAAATACTAACAGGCACCAATTAAGTACAGTCAATAATAAAATAAGACACAATCTGCAAGGCGCATATATGATTTGGTCCTATGATGGATGAATTCGACATAAAGAGTAGATTAGTAGTAGTAGTAGGGTCTCAATTCCAGGCTTCTGGAATTAAGTCACATTTCTCACTCCTCAATGTTAAAGATGACTTAACGACACAATTGATGTAATGACCAAATGCATCAAAAGTGTACCTACAAATTATGTGACACCAAAAAAAAAAAAAGAGCATTGTGATTCTTAAACAGCTTGGAGTGAACTTGGAATAAATTAGGTCTTGTTAATCCAGTGTAGCTTTTTAGTCTCATATACAGTAAATCTTCACTGATTCATCATGTGCTTTACACTCCAAGTAATAACAAACTAATTTACGACAAAAGAGGATATTATCCTTAAATGTTTTGCTGACAATCCTCAGAAATGTCCTTGGTTTTTAGTCATATAGGTGTTGTTATCGGCATATTAGAGATATAACTTATCGTAAATATAATTTTCTGCATGAGCTATTATATAAAATGTTAAAATAACAAACATGGCTTAATATTATCTGTCTGCCAAAAAAAAACATCAGAGCTGAGTTTTCTTTTTTCTGTCCCATTTAGATAAGTCACGACTGTGACAATTTGAACAATGACACAAAGCGAGAGAATGACCAAATGACAAACAGCACAGGATCTTTTATATTGCTGCGGTGCTGCGACAATTTACAGCTGTATCTTTTCCATATGTATATTAATATGTGCAAGATATTAAGCAATATACATATGCAAATTTGTGTGTGTGAAAGTGTGAATTTCTAAGCCACTGTTGGTGACAAGACTTCAATTTAGTGTGCACATTCATATTTGTTTGTTGTAGCATGGTGTTTTATGAAACAAAGAGTTATGATAAAGAACACACGCATATACAGTATATTGTGTATAAATATTCCAAAACACTCCTCCCCCTTCTGTAACCATAAGTACAGACAGACCTTTGTGAATATACTCACAACAGTTAGCGAATAATTCTTTATCATGTCAAACCATAAATATAAACAATTAAATAAATGTTGATGGTTAATCGGTGACATTCCACAAGTAAACTCTCATTGCTAACATTACTAACAAACGCTTGTGGCACATCCTATATTTCTTTAGTTAATATTACAGACTACATGCTCAAATATAATTTTACAATGACATCAAACACCAACAGGAAATAATAACATACTTAGTTTAATGTTCTAATTACAAGTTTGTTTGGTAATCTCATGTGTTAATGTGATCATATTGGTTCTTTAGCATTGGTTCACACATGCTCTGTTTAATCGTGCTATGACAGCCAATGCTAACAAGAAGTACAGAACATGTCACAGGAGGCCACCGAAAACCTGTTTAATAGATACTGAATAATCTCAGCATCTAGCACACTCGTTGTGACGTGGCCCCGATAATGCTGTTCAAAAGCTAAAATAAATAAATGTAACATAAAGGAAGCTGGCGGAGGAAAACAGGATTTACGTCAGCGCTGACACACCTTGATAATGCAAGGCAGCAGGCGGTGCTCACTAATTCAAGTTTTGTTAACTTCGACCTGTGAATTTGTAGAATGTATAGATGTTTGACCGATAAAAACTGTGAAATGCAACCCTTTGGCTGTAAATTAAGCATGGATGAGATGCAGACAATTCAAGTGATTTATAATGTGATATTTTAGCAATAGCAGCTGTGCAGCCAGCTATCTGGTCAGGTTTTAGTCATCTGCCTTTAAAGGCCGCAGCAGGCTTAATCTGACACAGCCTGTTGGACAGATCAGAAGTTAAATGCGCTTACACTTTCGTCTGACAAGAACAAAAGGGGTTACCACATCCTCAACTGGCATGTCAAATGAAGCACACTGTGGCCTTTCGAGTGTGAGGTGGCAGCTAAGTTCTAACCAGTTTCGCTGGCATCAACGTACCTTTCTGTCACGTCCCACTTTAACCTTGTGAAATAATTTAATTGCAACAGATACATTTGGACATCTGTGAGAAAAGCAGGCTTGGTGATCCAATCAATCACAAGCTTTACATGTTCACACAATTTAATGTTAATTCTGGCAGAGGCAGCTGCATAACAATGAATGACTCAAGTATATACCAAACATATAGCTAAAAGTCATCCATATATCAGCTATATATCAATTGACGCTGTTTATCAGATGATCTTTCAGCTGTTTCCCTGAGAGTCAGTGTCAGATTGCCATCTGCTTATGAAATCAAATGCTGATCAACTGTGACTTTGTCACTTCAGAAGGAATTGATTTGGGTTGTACCAACTGTAATGAGACTGGGCTGTACTCAAGATCTGGGTCAAACATCATTTCCATAAAACAAATTCAAAGCATTCTTTTTTTGCTCAGAGTTTCAGATTGGATTAATCTGAGAAATCCAGGTAGCATCAAGTAATCTGGCAATAGCAGTGTAGTTTCAGAATCCCATGATTGTCTTGACTTTCTGTCTCTCTTTGGACTTTGATCTCTTCTATCCATTCAGCTACAAAAATGGAGTTGAACCCTATTATGAACTCTCTCAGCTCCTTATATCTTTGAATGTTATTTGTCCAAAAACAGGAGAATGAAATAATTAAATTCCCTAATAGTTCACCATGCTGTATATATCGACACAAAGAATGTAATGATTCAACTGCTCTCTGTTAGAGAGCCTGTATGGCTGAAAATCACTCTGCTATGGAGGAGTGTTGACGATGTGAAGTTAAAATTAAATTTACCTGCTTGTTTCTTTGACAGGTGAGATGTTGGTCAGTCCACAGCTGATGGACTGACCAACTATCTTTCTCTGAGTCTGGGGAGACTTGGACATTTTGAGGACAGTCCAAAGCTGTTAGCATGGCATTATTTTGTAAATATCTCTCACCAAAGCTAATTATATTTATGAGTATAGTTACTGGAAAAAAAGAGTGTCCAAGCAATTACATTTCCTCAGTGGGTTCGAAGCCAAGCTTTTCTTGACTTATTAATATCTGCCATGTTTGACCAGCAGAAATTTACCATGTAGGATACCTTCAAAAATCATGATTACTCTTGTAGTAGAAAATCATCTCTCAAATTAAAACATCTATGGGAAAAATTAAGTGGCAAACGGAGGAGAGAACAACAAACTTAAGCACTACTTATGATAAATATATATAGATGCTGAAGATGAAATAAATGATTTACCAAACCATTGCGCAAATGTTGCATCTCCCAATCACAGCTGATGTTTAGATCTGAGATAGCCATTAGACAATGATCATGGCTGCATGGACCAATTACAGGTTTATAGAACGGAGGGCTGATAGGTAACTGTATAAGGCTGTTAACAGACTGAGTGGAGTCAAATTATTCTCTGTTTCCAGTGGGAGCTTTAGTTGTTGCAGGTATTTACAGGTCGCTGAGGTTTATGGGGTGCCAGCGGGCGATCCTTGGAGGCTGTTCAGAGCTGCGTGGATCCTAAAGTGCAGTCTGGATTCCATGGAGTAGTCCTTATAGTTCAGCCTGATATAAGAGAAGAAGAAGGGTAATTTATTGATCCCCACAGGGAAATTCATTCTCTGCATTCTAACCCATCCTCAAAGAGGAGCAGTGAGGAGCCAACACATGCACATGCAAACACACACACAAAACAGCGCCCAGAGACCAACTCCAAAAGGCAGCTCCTGCTATTATCCCTGACCAAGGCAAGGTGGTAGATCTGACTAATCTAACATACTGTACATGTTTTTGTGGGTGGTGGAAACCGGAGCACCCGGCGGAAACCAAAACATACATGGGGAGAACATGGAAACTCCACACAGAAAGGTGCAGAGGCCAACCCTGGGATTTGAACCCACGACCTTCTTGCTGTGAGGCAACAGTGCTAATCACGACTCCACCGTGCCGCCAATAGAGTGAGAAACCCAGAGTAAGGTGGGAAAATCAGGTCTTTAAGTGGGCAACCACAGCATCCACAAGTTTAATTTCACTTTCACAACACAACCTGTTAGCACCATGAGTGCTAGACAGTGTACTTTTCATACCACTTTTCATACAGCTCCTGGCCTCCTTGAGAACCTGAGGCTGTTTTGCAAATTCCTGCTTGTTATTCTTCCCTTGTGGCATACTATCGATTTCACAAGAGAAATAATTTTGCACGGACAAGGTACAAAGTAGGAGTACCAATTTGTAATGCACTATGAGTTTTAAAGAGGTAATGTTTGTACAGGCGATATACAGAAGTACAGTTAAACATACATGTCTACATGTGTTTGTATCCGTGTATATATGTCAATATAAGTATTGTGCTGTATGGAAGCATTGTTAGGAAAATTCAACGATGCATCTTGGTATTTACAAAGGAGCGTACACTTGTATAAAAATGTGCAAGAACAATGTACAGAGGTATTCTAAGCGGTATATTGGGCGCAAACTGATGTATAGAATGAACTTACTTGGCATTACAAATGTACGTTGTGGCCTTGGTGAGGTCTCCCTGTTGTTTATACAGCAGACCCAATTCATAGAGAGTGAAGGGGATCAAGTAGTGGTCATATCTGATACGACGCTCACTGAAAGCATAAAAGAAACACAGAGATAGAAATCACCGTTTTCAACACACTCATAAGAAGAACAGCAACAGAGAATACCTGTATGTCGACATACCTGTGTTTTTATGCGTACGTGTATGTGTTACCTGGATAGGACTTGTGTGAAGCAGAGCTCAGCCTGCAGTAACCTGCCCAGATGTTTAAGGCAGATCCCCTTCAGCATCTGGACCAAACAGCTGTCATCAGGATGAAGCTCTGATGGGTCTGAGAGAGGGGGAGAGAAAAGCCCTGAAGGAAAAAGCTCATTCTGGCAGTCAGCACTGCATTAAATACATTACAATACATACTGTATAATCTATACAATGAATGTAGTAATAAGTCTGGAATATTTGGGACCATCAGTCAGGTAGCATCATGTTGTTCTCTAAGTTCGCAAAGAAATGAAAAGTTGAGAGAATCAAGAATGCAAAGTGGAATGGAGAGAGAAATATGAATTTATTCTCATACAGTCCAGGATAAATCATAAGTTTGAGAACCCCTGATCTACTTTTAACTTTTATCTGTTTATAGCAACTAGCATATTTTAGCCATCCCTTCAGAATTTTTTTTGAATAAAAAAACCTGATACTGGGTTTGCTCTGGCTTAAGTGATTTAACAGAATACAGTAGTGAGTAAACTTGGTAGTATTTGCAGAAAACATTTAAATAATGTCACAGTGGGACTGGGAAAATCAAACTAACTAATTAAATGTGCTATTTGTGTGTGAAAAATGTTTCACCAAAGGCAAGACTTTCAAATCCATCTTGAAACAATAAGTATTGTATCTCTGGACTTATGAACCAAAATACTTTACTAAATGGCCTCAAAGAGTTGGTTTTTACACCAAAAGGTTCTTTGGTCCATAGCCTTGCTTTCAAATCAGAACAAAAAAATAAACAATGATGACATGATGGAAGTAACAAAACATTTATTTTGTTTATTGATCTATTTCCAGTGTAATTTGTCTGTAGCAGCAGGACTAGTAGGAGCATTATTGGCACTAGCAGTATTTTTTCTTGTTCAATACTCACTGGGTTCGTTGGATAGCAGCTCCTCGGCCTTCTCTATGGTAACCAGCAGGGACTCAGTACAATCCGCTCTCTTCCCGACGATGGTGAATCCGTTCCAAACATACATCATCTCCTACAGAGAGAACGGGCGGGGCTTAGTCCAACCAGGAAAGAATCATCAACCAATCATTTGTTCCCATACACAGCAACTCGCATTTACCAATGCAGGGATGACCAGAGGGATTGGACTAGCAGCTTTGTAGCGCCTGGACTTCCTCACAGCAAATTTCTCTGTTGGGATCGACTTTCCTGCCAACCGCTGTTTGAGCCCCTCCACCTGCCTGAATACACACATACACAAACACACACACACACACACACACACACACACACACACACACACACACCACTATGGAACTATAGAATAACTATAGATTTAGTCTCAGAAAATTCGATTTCAAATATATTATGACTATTCAGACATATAAAGTATATTCAGCCATGTATGACCATATACTGGATATTTTGATGCATTTTAGTGTGTGTTTACCTTTATCTACATTTTTTAGCATAGGAACATATATTCTGCCTATTTCTATTTACTCTTGACTGATATATATTTATACATAGTATATGTATCTATATGGGCACATCTTTACAGTTTTTAAATGTTAACCCAGACCCACCTGAAAAGCTCGACAATGTTCTCGCCAGTGTTCTTCAGGTCCTCCTCTGACATCATACTAAGGATGGCTGCCTTCTGGTACACATAGATAGCCTGGAAGAGGATGGGGGAGGTTACTCAAATCTCAACTCTGAGCCAGAGGTGGTGTGTTTTCTGTCTGTGTCTGTACGCAAGTGTGTACCTTGGACCATCGGCTCTCCTTGCAGAGCAGGTCAGCATAGCGGTATGCCTTCAGCCAGTTCTGCTGATAGGTGTGAGCCCACATCAGCTCCCAGTAACACAGGTGGTGGATCTGCTTCCACTCCTGTTGGCTGCTGATGCACTCCTCATACCTGCACTGGGCCTGAATGACACAGTTGTTTAAGTTCTACTTAAACAACAATAAAGCTTTCACTGCCTGTTCAGCAGAGGAACTCCTCAATTAATTACTTTCATGGATATTTAGCAAAAAAGCTGCTCCACATTTGTTTTTTAGGATGCCCCCAAAAATCACAATAACAAGAAAACATAAAATCCTGGTATTCTAGTGTGTCACCTTCTCGAAGTTTCCTCTCAGTGTGGCAATGCGAGCAGAGTAGAAGAGAATAATGGAACCCTGGAAGACATTGAGACAGAACTGTATTGATCTTGTTCCTTGTTTATCTTTGGAGTATGTGAAGTTTTTTCAGTGATGCTTGAAAGAAGTCATCAGTTTTTAGCCTGGACCCAGGAATTTTTGATTCATTCCATTTTCAAAATAACAAATTAAGAATAAATCTGTCAACTATTTTATTGGCAAAACACAATGTTCTGGTATTCTAGGTGACCTGACAGGTGAGCTGACAAATTTTCCCCTACTACGGGCATCTGGTGGCTCACCAGTTAAAGCACATAACACATAACACAGCAGCATGGGTTGGTTTTTGGTGATTGCCCTTTACTGCATGTCATTCTTTCTCTCTGCTCTGTCCTTCCTCTCTGCCTCTCAGCTGTATCTATCACAATACAGCAGAGGATGCCAAAAATAATTTACCCCTACTATTTGGAAAGTATTGCATAACCCTTCCCTGGAAACTTCTTTTATGAATTATAAGACATTGAATTCTTCAAACTATAAATGAATCGCATTTTTTAGGCAAATGCAGGTTGACATTCATTCATGAAATAAGAGTTTATGAATTTATGAGTTTGGTAAACTCACTTTGGGGTATTTTTGTTGGTATGGCTCCAGGAGAGATTCCGCCTCCTCTAGGTTCCCCTCTCCAGTTCCTGCACCAAAAAAAAAACACAGATACCGTCATATTCATCCATGAAAGTGTGTGTGTGAGTCTGTGTGTGTGTTTGCCTGCATGTGAATGTGTGTGTTCCTACCTAGAATGAGTGAAACATATGTGTGGTAGAAGAGTAATGTTAGAGCGCAGAGGATCGAACGCAAACTGTGACTAGAAGCTCCTTCTCTCAGCTGAGACAAACCAAACTCCTACAGAGACAGAGAGACATGTTATTTTCCATCCAAGCATCAAGCCAATGTTAGGTTGTTTCACTTTATTGCAATTACATCCAAAATGTCTCTTCTTAGTTATAGACAATGCCTTGCCAAGCAGCTATAAAATGTTTGTAATTTTGTCATTCGTGAAGAACAGCGGCTTTGTTCCAGCAGATTTATTTCAGGCAGTACTAACTCTGTTTCCTGAGAATCCGATGAACTCCAACAACCTCAAAATCCTCTGAGGCAGGAGAGACAACATCTAAGAGAGAGAGAGAGAGAGAGAGAGAGAGAGACAGAGAGAGAGACAGAGAGATAAAGTCATTTGTATTGCAGGCTAGCCAATATGCTGGTGATTTTGCCTTAATTCGAGCAAATTAAACCGTTGAAAATTCATTCTTTTAATCTTCAGAAATAAAACCAAAGTCATTTCTCACCAGGTTGAAGGAGCCGATGCCTAACTTGACCCCGCCCTCAAACTGTCTGAATGACTCAGACTGGCTGGCCACATCCCGAGTGACATTCATTAAATTCTGACAATCCCTGTTAGACCAGTAAAAGAGCAATGTCACTAATGATCTAAGACGTATAAAAAGAACACGCTGTCCATTGATTTTTAGATTAAACAGTATCAATCCAATTTCTGTTATAGTAAAAATAATGTCATCATGTCAAAATTTCATGCAGAATTTAGTTGATGCTTTAAATTGTTCACTCACTTGTAGATCTGGTAGCTTGTCCGAATCTTGATGCCTCCTTTGATAAAACTGATCATGTTTTCATCCTGAGAGAGAGAAGGAGAGATATTCTGATCAAGTTTATCATATCATTTTCAAAGTCTGTATTTGATATGTTTTTCAGGTTTACGATATGCTGTTGAATGCATTTACTGTGACTCTATTGTCCTGATTTCTGTTCTTAAATTGAATAATGTGTCATACGCACAATGTGTCATTACTGATAGGTGTGGTCATATCCAGGCCAGACCTGAAGTATTTCACCACCAGTAAAGCATTTGTTCTATGATTTCTGAGACTAATAATGTTTGATTATATAAAAAGATACAATGGTGAATTGTTCCATAAGAGAGAGAGAGAAAGAGAAATCTAACCTGCACAAATGTCAGTGTTGCTTTCTGCAGGAGACACTCGGCGTAGCAGATTTCTGCATGCATCTCCTCTGAACACACACACACATTTATATTTTCAGTCCAGCTGTGAGGTTATTCCATCTATGTGGGTACAACACTAAGTGTGTGTGTGTGTGTATACCTTCCTGCAGGTTGGACTGCTTGCTGACCAGGCTGGACAAAGACCCAACCATCGAGTTCCTCTTCCTGAACCTGCAGGTCAGAATAAAGTCCCCATTAGAAACCCCCATACCCAGGCCACACATTTTTTAAATTTTTTTTAGGTATTTCTGCTTTTTATTATGATACATACAGTAAAGGGATAGACAGGAATGACAGGGCAGGGAGAGGAGATGACATACTGCAAAGGGCACAGGCTGAAATCAAACCTGCGCCACAGCGTTATGTGGCATGCACTCTGCCTGGTGAGCCACCAGTGCACGCAGTTCCAGGCCACATTCTAATCCGTACCACATATTCTCTCTCACCTCTGACAGGTTTGCAGTGCGTCCTTGATGGTTGCCATAGCAGCCTGGATGTCTCTGTGTTCAAACGTCATGGTTGCCTGCATTACTAGGATGCTGCTGTAACCTAATGCGTGGTACATGCTGTCCCTCCACCTGCCCACCCATATACACACACACACAAACAATAATTATACATTTATATTAATCCATATTTATATTTACATTTGTCCAGTGCTTTTTTCAAAAGCACCCATTCAAACTCCAACAGCTGAGGTAACCACGCAACGTATCACTGTAGCCAAAGCAATGCATAAGTGAACACAGACACACACACACACAAACACACACACATACACATACACACACACACACACACACACACCACAAACAGGTTTCCATGGTTACCATGGTTTGAGAAGGTCCAGGGCTTGAGAGAACTTGTTGTTGAGGACCAGATTGAGAGCACACTGAGTCTCTTGTATGGCTGTCCGCAGATCCATCTGACATGCCCTGCAAACAACGAACCCACACAACACTTTTAGCCATGCCAGCAGTGGGGCTATAGAGATTGTAATGCCAGTCTGTTGCAGGTCAAAGTTCATATGTTTTGTGTGCATCGTTACTCACGCAGGTATCTGGTCGTAGGCATCTTCAAAGCAGTCCTGGAAAACACAGAAAGCCACACTGGTTAGAATTGACACACTACAAGGGAAAAGAAATGTAGGTCTTCATTTGATCTTCAAACTGACATCAATCAATTATGCAAATAAATAATAAAATATAACAAGATAAATTATATTTCGTTTCATATAATTAGTATTTTTCATCGCTCTTTTGGATTACATTTTGGCCAGAAGGGTTTAAACTAGCCTTTGAAGCCTTTGGTAACAATTGTGCTGAAATGCACTGCATTTGTCTGGGTAAATAAAACACGTTGCAATTTAGGGTTCAGTTTTCCACGTTTGCTGAATGTGGTGTGGTGTGCACCAAGACATTGACTGCCGTTCCTCTCCAGAAGCAATCGTCAATTTTAGCATCCAATGATTATATGTTATACAGGAATATGGTGGGGAGGTTCACTAACCGGGCAGCAGTGTTGGTTTAATGGCTCACCAACAAACACCACTCTGGTACTGAGTGCATACAGAAGCAAGAGTGTCTACCAATCATAGAGAAAGCATTAGTCGCCAATTTGAAAACAATGTTGTGAAAACAAGCCGCAGAGGCGAATCATCTGAACCAGACCAAACAATCTCCTTTACCCATTTATATCACACAAACATATATATACACAAACATATACAGTATATATATATATGATATGTACATATGAAGATCATATCTTCAAGTCAAAACTTTCATGGTGCTGATGTCAATACAGCATCTAGTGGCCATTAGGGGAACTGCAGCTTAACATAATTGGGCATTGACCTATGAAAAGTCATCAGCCTGCCCCAGAAAACACCGTTTGTTCAAGTTTCATGTGATAATTTCAAAACACCATTTAACAACACACATGCACACGAACATGCACACGCACATACGTTCACACACAAAGTGAGACTCTTCCGAATTAGCCACAGCCAAAGCTGCCATCATCTATTTTTATCAAATAAACTCTTCAAAATAACAGCAGATTGTACACACACCCATATGCAGACAGACATAAATATATGCACTCACACCTACAAACAGAGGGGGTCTCTATTTGACCCTCAGTAGCAGGCTAATAATAGCAGCTTCTTACATAATGGTACAGCTGCACGCACACGCGCACAGACACACACACACACACAGCACTATATAGAGTAAATCCCTGCCTGCAGGCTCCATTATTCCATGTTCAACTCACTGTGGTCAAACAGAGGAGAAATAAGACTCCAATAACCAGCGAGTGACTTTTTCAGTCACAAATATGTGACTAATGTTCAGTAACATGTACATGTTTTAAAACATATACATGTATACATGTTTATACAGTATATACACTTCCAAATCTATACTTACAGTAGTGATGTAATGCAATTTTTTTTATTAACTTTTTTTATTGATTCCAAACATCATTGTTCCATTATCACAGTTCGTGCATATATTTTCCCGATATACAGAACATATATACCGATACACAAAGTATAAGTACTCCACACCGGGGAGCAGAAACATAGATAGACATAAACTTGCAATTCAAACATAAAATAAAATAAATTTAAAAAATAAGTAAATAAATAAAATTGAAATACTTCTTTCCCACTCCTTTCTCTCCTGGTGGAGTATAACCCAGAACATAATCCTATAAACATTGAACAATTGAACATTGTAGCAAAAAACCAAGGGGATCCTTAATATACCTTACTTTTACCGGATAAAGTCTGCTCTCAATGGTGAAACAAAATCAACCCAGTCATTCCAGAAATTCTTAAATTTATCTGATTCTAATCTCGCTGCGAAAGTCAACTTTTCCATCATATAAATGTTATGCATTACTTCGACCCATTCCTCCCTTTTGGGTGCCTCCGTTTTCAGCCACTTTCTGGTGATGGCTTTCTTACTCGCCACCGACATTGTTCTGAATATATATTTGTCCCTTAAATTTGTTATACCCCGGTTCCCTTTTCCCAAGTACATAACAACAAATGTAAATGGAAGTTCCACTTTCAAGACTTTCTTCATGCATTTCTTTAAATCCTGCCAATAAGGTATAATAGAGGGGCATTCCCAGAAGATGTGAAAATGATTGGCTTTATTTTCTCCACATAGTCTCCAACATCTCGTATCTTGAGATTTCTGTTGTGCTGGTGTAATGCAATTTAATTCAATATAATGCTGGTCATAGTGTCAAACAGGGGTTTAGACTCTGCTGCCCTCATATGGGACGGTGGTTCAAATGTTTACAAATTATATTAGGAACTGTTCAAACATTGAAATTCAGAGCTAGTTGTGGTGCTGCCTAAGTTCACCTGAGGGCACCATGGCCAGAAAATGAGATTGATCAACCTACATGCAGAGCAAACGTAAAAATTCTTCTGAAACTAAGAGAGTACAATATTCCTCCAGAAGAATTTTGTCATATTCTGATTTTCTGTATGATCAATAAAAAAACAACACTTTTTATTTCTAATCGTAAACTTAATTATTTCATGACTTAAGTAAATTAATTTAAATTGAATATTTGCTCATATTTTAATACAAAAACAAGAGCACATTTTAAGAAAATGTAATGTCTGAATGTGTGCTCGTGTGTATGTGTGAAAACAGATGCTCACATCACGTTCTTTCTCACAGATTCTCTGTCTTCCCTCCGAAACACATGCTCATTTTCTCACTTTCTGTCTGTTAGCCGCATTCACAGCATTCCAGCCAGAAACAGACATAAGCTCCTGCTGTGTGTGTGTGTGTGCCTGTAAGCTGAATGCTGTTTAACCTGCCAGCCCAGCAAAATACACTCCTTAAAATTATGTCACAAATTGAATTTAAGCGGCCTGGAATTTTCAAACAGGGTGACATGAGTGTTAATGTGCCTGTTACTAAACCTGAGACTTTCTCGCCATCACCACATTCACCACATGAATTGATTGATAAATTCTGAGCCTTGCTTTGGAAGATTTCACAATACTAATGATAAGACCTGTATCAAACAGGTAACTGTTTAATGCACCACATGTCACGGAAAACTATTTGAAGAACATATCTGTGCAAATTCGCTTAGGATTTCACAAGAACCAAAGAGCTGCCGTTCATAACTTCTATGAGTTGATGTCACTGTTTATTCTCAGTCTTACGCCATTGAAATCAGCAAAATAGCTCTTAGACCGAACAATGTGTAAATTACAAATTTAAACTTGTAGAGTCACGTGGTGTTTTTGCTTCAATTTTGCTCTTTGTCTCGACATTATTATGTTGAAAGTTGCTAAGGAGCAGAACACGGAGAAAGAAGATGTGGAAAATGCAACAACTACACCCCTGTATGCTATTACAGCACGACAACAAGATGGGTCAATAACAGAGCAGCTTCTCTTGTGTCAGCAGCATTCTAATCAATTACTTAACACTTACGCAGTGTGTCCTATTACCAAAAAAAACAGTAAGAGGCACAAACAAATCAAGTACTCTTTTCTCTGGGAGATTCCCGTCACGAGCCCTAAGGCCCATTTACTGACCTCACATAGGACAAATGAAAACTATGAATCTCTACATGAATCAGCAAATTCACTGGGAAACTAAAAAAATATATTATTTTCAAGTCAAGTTAACAGTGGTTCCTGACGCAGCCCAAAGCTCTTCACGAAGACAAGGGAAAACTCTTCAGGAAACCTCTGAACGATCACTGAAGCTCTCTGTAAACCTTTCACCAAATCCAGAACGTCCTCTCAAAACTGAAAACCCATTCAGTGACCTATGGTATTCTAATGAACCAACGACAGCTGCAAAAGCCTTGAAACATACACGGTTGCCCTCAAAGCTTCTCCTCAAAGTCCCCTCGGCAACTCCTCAACCTGCAGAAAGTTCCTCCATTGCCTTTACAAGACAACACAACCCACTTTACATGCCACAAGAGGCCATCCATTATACCAAGATGGAACCATTTATGAACCCCTGCAACTTTCCCATTGACCTCTGGACATTGACACATCAAAGTATTTTACAGACCCAGTAACCCCCCAACAAAAAAAACACCTACAACCTACAATCTTCTCCTGCAAACTCTGGGCTGATATGACTTAATTTGTCCAAGTGAACGACTGAATTGCTGGGCCTGTGAATGTGTGAAGGTTGGTGGAGCTCAGTCATGAATAAACACAGGTAAGAATTTAGCCATTCAGTGTTTACATTCCAATCATAACAGGAACTCAGTCAGAAAGACTGCAGATATTAATGATAACAGAGGGACTTTGACCTCGCTTCACACAGGTCATTTTGTCATTGTGTTATTTGTCATTGCAGTATTAAGCAGTGAGGTCAGACGTCGTCTTTATATTGTGTTTCTGTTTCAATGAAAACAACTTGCCCCACATTCTTCACGGCACGACCTAAGTCAGCTGAATTCCCCAGTAATGTGATGAGGTGGACTGGATGAAGCCTGACAGAGGATGGTTTGTGTGGTCACATAACAAGGTCAACTGATAAGCAATGCCAGAGGACACCCTCAGCACCCAGGATCTGTACACATCATCCCCCTGAACATTTGCAGTGGGTTTAACACTGCAAAGTCACCAAGTCCTTGTCACCAGCCTGGGCATTTTGAATGAAAAAGAAAGGAAACACTTCCCTGTACATCAAGATCTCCTGGAGAAAAATTCCATATCACCCTAGTGTCCTAAAACGTCCAAAGGAACCTATAAACCTACTGAAGTTATTCAAGGAGAGCCCTCAAGTACATCTAGAAGTACTCAATACATTCAGAGACCCGTACACCCATCTATGAACCTACTGATTATGCTCAAATGCCTTAAACCATTCCAACAGCATCAAAAACCAATCAAACCATATTGATCCCTTTAACAGATTTCTGTACACTTGCAGGAGCTCCGAAATATTATTTAGACAACCTAGGTTCCTCTAAAAACTATTAAAACTTGTTTACAAACCTATTGAAGCAACCTGAATTGCTTCGATGAGTAACTGACACTTAACCAGACTGTGGTTATAATAGTGGTTCCCCTTTTGAACATTTAGGACTCTCTCAATACAAAACATCCACCACGATCGCCTGCAGACATGAATGTTACAAAAAGAAAAACAAGAAACAAAAGCTTTTAAACAACCTTACAAGGTCAGTCCTTTAACTTCATAGGGTCACTTGCAAAGTTTGTGATACCGCCAAGTATGATGTCACTACTGACTCCAGTTGAGTACACGGAACTGGAATCATGTTCTTACTGCCCTCACTGAGTTGTTTTGCTAGAAGTCTGCATGTGAAGCTAAATCAGCCATTTGCATGTGCGATCACACTACCTGCAGCTGACTCCACATCGCAGAGAAATGAAAATAATAATCAGCTGTCGGCTAACACCTCACCTGTGTTGTACCTCGAAAAGCTGCAGCAGTGCCATGGTTAGTTAAATACACACTGAGAGCCATTTCACAGGAAAAACTGGATGGTACACTTCCTGAAACATGATATTGTATTTAAATTAAAATAAACTCACACGAGGGGACGTCACTGTAAACTGATTATACTGTAGTAGATAACAGATGAACAATGTGCGAAGAAAGGTGGCAAATTAAATTTGTGTGATGGTTGAAATCAGATAAAATGGATGAAAAGAATGGGCCCTGAGCTGAAATGAGAGGGCTAAATAACAATCTGTGAACTGAATTGGCTTCATATCAGCCATCGCCTGCACTGCTCATTATAATATCAGTACTGGATCGGCCATTTAAAAAAACAAAAAACAAAACCATATTGGTGTATCACCTCCCTCCACATAGCATAACTTTATACATAGAAAATTTTCTCCCTGAGTGGGTTTCCAGTTTCCTCCCACCTCCAAAGATATGCAGCTTAGGTGAATTGGAGTATCTTAATTGTCCATAGGTGTGAATGAGAGTGTGATTGAGTGGTCTGTCTCTATCAGCCCTGAGATGCTCTGGGTGACCTGTCTTCCCTGCTTTTGGCCCAATGACTGCTGGGATAGACTCCAGCCCTACTGTGACCCTGACGTGGATTAGCCACATAGATAAGAGATGAATGCAAATTAGAAAGAATGTTGTAGGTCTAAACTACCTAAATATATAGCAAAATAAGTTACACATAACAAATTATTTAGTTATTTATTATATTTATTTAGTTTAACTATTAGTTGTGCTACCTATGTGCTATATACCTCTTGTACTATGGGAACATTACGTGAATATAACAGAAGCATAATGCAATACATTCAAGTATGAAATAAATGTATCGGTGTAGTGTAATATATGATTGGAGTATATACTGATAGAACAGCAAGTTTCTATTGGACCACCACCAGGAAGTGAGAATTTAGAAGCATGAATGCAATGAATCATTGAAATACTGTCATAGGAACAGAGCAATAATGGAGTTTTATGGAAAATCTATCATGATGCTCGAGCTGGAAAATGCAATGGCATCATAAACACAGTGTCGATCACCACGGCGACCATGGCACCAGAGGTATCACAGTGAGGTAACTAAGGTCGCTATAATTCCATAAGTGACACAATAAAAACTATACAGTAGGTCACTATGGAGACGCTGCCACGGGAACACCAGGTGAACTGCGTAAAGAACAGGGATATCATCGGAATATCATGGGAATGTCACGGGAATATCCCACCTCATCCTCCGCGGTCGCTCCGTTGCCTACGTGGGCCATGACGGTGACCAGTCCTCACTCCGGTCCGTAGGTCTGTTCCGCTTGTATCACGAGGACCAAAATCCCATTTCTGCTTGGGTTTTGATCAAAGCGCCATCCAGCTCCCGGTATCCCTCCTCTATTTGTTACGGATTCCCCTCCCTTGTCCTCGTTTTCTGTCCCGTTTACCCTGATAGCATTTATTGCTGCTGTTTCGTCCCTCTGGCTGTCTCACCGGCGGTTTCACTGGTTTTCGTCACCGGATCCGTCGGTTCTCTTCCGTGAAAAAAAACTCGTCTACGTTTCTCCCTCTCTCATACACACGCACACACAAAACACACCTCCTCTGCTCCTTTTTCTCCGCCCTCCCAAACTGATGATAGACCATCAAGAGACAGGAAACGAATGAGAGGAGTGACATCGAAAAAGGGGCAGACGGGGAGTGGAAGAGAGACAGACAGACAGACAGGCTTAATTTGATGGATGAGTTTACAAATCTTTAAGAACCCATAGATCCTCTTCCAGGACCTTTTGAAAACCTCTCAGAATCACATTATGGGTTTTGATGTTTTCGTGTGATCAGCAACTCCAAGTTCGGTCTTTAATCCTCAGGTGATGAAAATGTACACTCATGTATGGTGCAACTGGCATTCAAAACTCAGAACCACCCTTTTAGTGCCCTAGAATACATCTTTAATGATCAGTAACATCCTATAGGCCTTCCAGTACCCCACACAGAGCTCTTTATCCTCTGATTAAGGATTGTTGGAGCCTTCATGAATTAAATGAAAATTGTCTTAGAGAGTACAATATTGCATATATGGAGAGAGGCACACAGAAAGGGTGAAGGGATGGTGCATCAAACAACATGATTACTTGTGAGGTTGTGTTCTTTGGAGAACAAAATGAGTGTCAAGGAAAGAAGACTTTCTGGGAGAGATATATAGATATAACCATATCTGAACAAAGGAGACTGTCCTACAGGAACCCCTTACACCCATCTGTGGTTTAGAACGTTTGGTCTGGGATCTTGAAGTGTCAAAAATCACTAAATGCATGAAGAAATCAGGACAATACTCAACTTTATTACACCCAGTCAGCCAAAAGTCAAATAAACCCTTAATATACATTAATTTGGCCACCAAATAGGGTGAAGTGGCTAACAAACCTTTGACTTCAGTAGCGGAGATTCAGGTTTGGTAAGTATTACAACATATACGTTAGTTACATAGGGTATCAGTACGACAGATTTCACAGATTTTGTCCTTAATATCTTTACACCCTGGTGTTGACTTGAATCTTTTTATTTATTTATCATACAGGTACACTATATACACTGTATATAATGGTGCATATGTTTGTCCCGACATTTAATCTATAAAGTATGTGACAATTACATCATAAAGACAAATATTCAAGTACAAGACAAGTTTGTTAACATTTTTTATTGTTAAAAGTGGAAAGTACTTGAACTTGTAACAGAGCATATAAGAGCCATCTATGTCAGAAAACAACACCTGCACAAAAGTAAGAAAAAGGATAAAACATTACTGTCGGAAACTTATCAATAAAAACTGAATAAAACAACCAGATGTACATACAGTTTATCCTCACCATGTAAAACCACAGTGAGTAAAAATCTTTATTTAAAAAAAACAAAAAACAAAAAACAAAACACAAGAGCGGCCTCAGCCTAGTTACTGATGCTGTTCTGCTGAGCACAGCACCAATCCACCCACAAGTCCGAGGTGGCTCTATGTGAGCATATGATTACTGTTAATGCTTCCGTTTCGACATTAAATTAGCTCCGTGTGTTTTTTACCATCAAAATTAACTTAATGCAATCAATCTTTGAGATAAATGCAGCCTCCAAATTAATATTAATTACCCATCAGCCACTTTACATTCTAACCCAGCTCTACTGTATTGGAGGTTTTTTAACTGTGATTGTACAGATGCATCTACAGATGATTTATTGAATTTGATGTGGTCAACAATACCACTAATTACAAAAAGAAAGTGAATAAGAGAACGTCTCTCCTCACAGTAGATAACTTGTAGTAGTAATCGGTTAAGATTAATTTTACGGTTTATTTTTAGTGTCACTCTGACCTAGTCTCAGTTCATTGACTGAATTTAATTTTGCACATTTATCAGTTTTCGACTGCTCTGAACAGTGAAAATGCTGTTTAGTAAAATTGTACAATTGATGAGCTGCAGTTTGTCAACTGTTGCCAGTCTCAGCTGTGAGTTGAATGCTGACGTTAGCATGACTATATGTAAACATTTAGTACATAACATTTAGTAAATTAACTTGTTATGGTAAGCATGTAAACTTACTGCTAAAATTAAGACATTACCAGAAGCAAATATCCTTCTACTAGGTGAACCAGGTCATACTGAGTATGGCTCTGACTCATCTACCAAAGAAAATTCACATCATGGAATGTCAACGCCTATTCATTTAACTGTATTTTTGTGTATGTGTGTCTGTTGGCTTTGGAGGGTCGTGTCCATAGAAGCAGGGACGTTTCAAGTTAATCCAACCACTGGTACAAAGATGGTTCTGCCTTAGTTGTCCTCAGGGGGCCACTGGAACTGTAATACAAACATATGGACATATGGACTTCAATAAATCAGGGAGAAAAATCACCCTACCATCGTCAACAGAAGTGCGTCGAGATGGAACAAGATCATGTTGGAAAAATAAACTGCACTACCTCTGAATCAACGCTTTGTACACTTGGTTCATTACTTATCAATCAACCCTTGACGATGGAAGAGCTGCAAATATATTATTTAGCTTAATCCAGTTATTTACAATTATGTTTTCAAAGTATCAGCGCTGATGAATGTGCATTCTCTCAACATCAACAAACACGGACTTCCTCCTCCTGTTTCTAATTAAAAGAGTTCCAGTGATTTAACATTTCCCTGGATGACATTTATTGTGAAACATCTACAGGAAATAGTGTTTTACATTAATATTATCTTTAAATTATTTTGATGATTTACAGTATTTTAATTCTTAATGTCTTTACCTTCTGTTTTGTCCCTCTCCTCGCCTTCTACCATCTCCATAATTTTCTCCTTCTCTTCCATCTTCTCTTCCTCCTCCTCTTCCCCCTCTTGTTTTGCTCCTTCACCCAAGCTCTCCTCGCCATCCTTTTCTCTGGTTCTCCTCCTTTCCTCCACCTGTCCTATTCGTCTCTTCACCTCCTGGAGCAGATCCTCCCTCTTCTTCCTCCCTCTCCACCGCTCGGCCCGCTGTGCCTCCTCCCTTTCCTTCTCCTCCAACAGTGAGCGCAGGAAGGCGGCGCTGACCACCTCTTCGCCCTCACCCAGCAGGTAGGCATTTTTGAAGCGGTTGTACAGCATGGATGCTTTGTCCATCACATCCTGGTTTGCCCTGTAATGCCGCATCTACCCGGAAAAAACATGCGTGAGCAACTCCCTCATTATTAAAACATATACAGTACTTATATAATGTACTCAACATTTTAAGAAGACGTAACAGAAAATGTGTAGCAGGTTACCTTTCGCAGCGTGGCGACAAGTTCGCTGTGTCTCTTGACGTGTTGAGCAGTCACATAAAGCATACTGAGCTGATCCAAGGCCAACAGACACTTACTGAAGTCCTGAGGAACAGAGAGACAGGCAGACAGGAGGGGGTGAGACATAACTTGATGAATCTGCAATCCCTTAGAACCCTCAGATCAAAGTGCACAATTTCTTAAGGTTCCAAAGAGTCACACACCATACCCTCCATGGTTTAGTTTTTGTTTACATGTGATTGAGAAAGTTTGGTATGAGGTCCTTGCGGAAAGGTCATGAAAAATTTAATTTAATTTTTTTAAACCCAAAAACTCCTTAAGGACCTCATGCAAGCACACAGGATACCCTGACCCAACCTGTTCAAAGTACCTAATAAAGAACCACAGATCTCCTCATTCTTGGACTTGAAAAAGACATCTTAAACAATTCATCCATTGATTATCTATGCCGCTTACCCATGTTCGGGTTGTGGTGGGGGGCTGGAGCCTATCGCAGGCGTCATTGGGCAAAAGGCAGGGTACACCCTGGATAGGTTGCCAGTCCATTGCAAGGCTGACACAGACAACTCAGTCACACTCCCATTCACAACTTTGGGCAATTTAGATACTCCAATTCACCTACGACGCATGTCTTTGGAGATGGGAGGAAACCAGAGTACCTGGACACCCACTCAGATGCAGAGAGCACATGCAATCTCTACATAAAAAGGACCACCCCTGGAGAAAATTCTCTATGGTCTGAGATATTTAGGTGTGTTGGAGACGAGAGAGACAAAAGTAAAGACTTATTTCTGGAAATTGGTCCCAAAATGAGTCCTCACACCCCTGGATGGACTTATTAAATAAAAGGCCATCTGGATCCCTCCAAAAACAAATCCCTTGATTCCTGGATTAAGGATCAGTAAAGCCTTAATGTTGAAACCCTCCCAAAGACATCACGGTCCATGAAATCAATCAACTGTAATTGATCCCTTTAACAATACTGTAAAATTGAAATATCACCAGAGGACATTTTGAGCCCCTTCAAAGAAACACATAGAAGCACTTGGAGAAAAACAACTAGTGTGTGTGTGTATGTGTGTGTGGGTGTCTTACAGGATTATCGGTCTTCAGAGCAATCCTGATGTCTCCATGGATTCTGTGCAGAGTTGAGTCCGTCAGTGACATGGTTGTGGTTTTCTTCTGCAGCGCCACCGCTAACTGCATCTTTTCATCTGTGCTTTTGCTCTCCAATTTGCTCCCTTCTTCCACACCCATCTTTTCTTTACTCGATTTGTCAGTACTGGTTTCCATTCCCTGCGACTCTGTGGTCGTTTTCTTTAGTGTCTTCTCATCTTTGCTTTTCTGATCTTCAGCACTTGTTCTCTGGGTCTTAGTTTGGGTGACACTCTTTTCTTCTGTCCCTGTTCTTGTTGTTTTCTTTGTTTGATCTACAAATGTATTATCTTTCATCTGTTCCAGACTCTCTCTGTCAGGTTTTTGCATTTCGCTCTTTTCTGATCTCTTCTTCTGATCTCTTGTTATCATTTTTTCTGTCTCTGCTTTGTTCTTTTTCTCAGGTGATTTTGTTTCTGCACTTGATTTTGCTCTTGCCCCATCTCCAATGCTCTTTTTTTGTTTGTCCTTCTCCATCTCTGTTGCACCCTTATCTTTTGTACACAATTTTTTCTCCATCTTTTCATCCTCTTCACTCATCTTTTCATGTTTTCTCTCCTCATCCACTGCCTTCCTTTTCTCTGACTTTATGCTTGTCTTTTTCTCTTCTGTCTTCCTGCTCTCCATCTTTTCCTTTCTGTCTGTTGTATGTTGCTCCATCTTCTTCTCTTCCTTTGTGGTAGTCGTTCCTCCCATCACGCTCTTTACCTGAACCTTGGCTTTCTGCCCAGCCACTGCTTTAACAATCTTTCCAATTATCTTTCTCTCCTCCTTCTGCTGATTTCTTCCATTATTTTTTTTGTCTTCTTTAGTCTCATTCATGCTTTCAGCTTTCATTTCTTCCTTCTTCAATGTGTCTGTCTTTGTCTTTTCTTCCACCTTCTTCTCCCAGTTCTTTTCCTTTGTCTGCACATCATCTATGACTTTCTTTGTGCCACTTGTGGTGGGTTGGTTGTTGGTTTTATCTGCTATGTCAGTTTTCTTTGCCTTCTCTGGTTTTGTCCATTTGTCCATCTGTTCTTTTGTCTCTTTCTGTCCAACTGTCCTTACTTCTGTTGTCTTGATGCTTTTCTTCTCTCTGGTTGCTTTCCTTTCCTTGTTTCCACTATGTTTCAGTTTGACATTGTCTGCTTTTTTGACAGTTACATTTTTGATTTCCTTCTTTTCCATCGCTTTCTTGTTAACTACAGTTTTGATGCCTGTTTTCTTGCTGATCACCTTGGCAAAGGTCAATTTTTTCATGTCAACCTTCTTTCCTGGTGCCTTCTGACTTCCTGTCTTGTTACTGTTGACTGTTATCTTCCTCCATTCAATTATTCTTCTGCTGAGAAGAAAAACAATTGTTAACACTAAATGAGACAATGCAACTTGTGTATGTGTGTGTGTGTCTTACTCATGGCTCCTCTTCTCCTTCCTCTTCGCCCCTCTCCCAGACTTCAGCAGGCCTCTCAGAGACCTAAACAAACTTTCCCTCTTGGCAGCTAGGCGGCGTTGTCTCTGCGCAAACATGTATAGAATTTTGTAAATAATTCTCACAAAACATTTCAAATGGTTAGAAATTATTTTAACAAAGGAAATAAGAAAAAAGCTTTACCTCCTGGTCCTTCTCTTTATCTGTTGGTTTCCCTTCCTCGTCTTTCTTTTTTGTTTTCTCATCTGTCTCCTCTTTCATAATCTCGTCATTTGTTTCCATGCCCACATCCAACTTTGTTTTCTTCTGTACCTCCTTCTCTTCCATTCCCACTGTTCTCCTCGTCTTAATTCTGTCAATCTCAGTTGGCTTTTTCATTTCTGCTGTGTCCTCCTCTGTCTTCTTTTTCATCTCTTTCTTCCATGCTATATCCTGCCTCCTTGTCTCCTCCTCTACCTCTCCGTCATCTTTCTCCTCTCTCTTTCTTTTCCTTCCTTGATTCTCCATTGATTGCCCTTCTCTTATGTCCTTCTTTGTTGTACTTTCCTTGGTTATCACCTCTTTCTGTCCTGACCCGCCATCCTGCTTTGTTTCCTTTTGCTCCTCATTCTCTTCCTCTCTCTCTGTTCTCGTCTTCATTATTTGGCTCTCTAGGGACTTGTTCACTTCTGTTTTCTCCTCCTCTATCTTACTTCTCTCATGTGTCTCCTCTCTCTTTCTCTTCATTCCTTGATTCTCCCTTGGTTTCCTTTCTCTTGTCTCCCCCTTTGTCACCTCCTCTTTTGTTGTCACTGCTTTCTTTCCCAACAGACCACCTTGTTTCATCTTCTTCTGCTCCTCCTTCCCTTCTTCTCCCCGAGTCCTTGTCTTCATTCCTTGTCTCTCAGATGAGTTTTCTCTAGCCTTCTCTTGATCTTCTTTCTGTATTGAGTTTCCACCCTTATCTTTCATTTCCCTCTCCTCTTTCTCATTCACTGTCACATCTTGCTTTCCTTCAATGCCTGCATCCTCCTTTATTGACTCCTTCTCTTGCATTTTCCACATCTTAACTATATGACTCTCTGAAAATTCCTCTCCAGTTTTCTCACGTTCTGTCTTCTTTTTATTCATCTCTTCTCTCTTTCCCGACAGATCATCACACTTTGTTTTTTCCTGTGTCTCCATCTCTTCCTCGTTTTCCATCAATCTTTCGCCTCCTTGGCTCTCCAACAACTTCTTTTCTTGTCCTGTCGGGGAAGAGGAGTTTGGTTCTGAGGAGTTTGGCTCTGATGTCTTCATTTTTTTGCTGGCTGTTGACAAAAACCAACCAACTGCAATAATTACTTAAAAACTTGAAAAGTATCAATGTTATGTATGTGTAATTTTTTTTAACAATTATTGATGCTCCATCATTAACGATCATGTTCATTACCAGCATTGGTGACAGGTGTCACTGTTGTTCTCCTCTTACTGAGCTGCTCAGAGTCAGCCTGACAGAAAACACAAAACCATCAGCAATTACAGCTGAGTTTGTTCAGAATGAATTGTTAGAGATGTAAATCTGAGCCACATTCTCCTTACATTTAGGGTTTTTTCTAATATCCTACTTAATTAAAATTCAGGATGTTGCTACACTGCCCCCATTAGGAAAACCGTTCCTACGGTTTAGTCTGGGTGAAAATGAGTAGCTTACCAAGAGTGGCCCAATCGGCGGCTTGCATTCCACGCCTGGCTCCAAGGCAGTCAGCCGGGCTTGTTACCGTCACTCATTCGCTTTGTGTTATATTATAGTATATATTCTATGCTTTTTTACTGTATGTTACTAACTTGGCTTCCTCCCCGGAGTGTTTGTGCTTTGTCGCCCATCAGGTCCACACGGAGTTTAAGACGGCTTCCAGTTGGACTCATTTCCAGATTCATCTTTGTTACTGTTATTCTTTCAGTTGCTCTCTGTTTCTCTCTCTGTGTCCCCCCCTCTCCCTCCCACTTTCTCTCTGACCCAACCGGTCAAGGCAGATGGTCTCCCTCCTAGAGCCAGGTTCTGTTCAAGGTTTCTTCCCTTTAAAAGGGGAGTTTTTCCTTGCCGCTGTCGCCAAGTGCTTGCTCATGGGGGAATGTTGGGTCTCTACATATTGAAGAGTACGATCTTGATCTGCTCTACATGTAAAGTTCCATGAGATAACTTTTGTTGTGATTTGGCGCTATATAAATAAAATTGAATTTTGAATCATTATTTTTGTAATTGTTGTTTTAGTTTTTTTCTTATCAGCTACTGGATGGCTTGAACTAACTATCGATCTATATTAATTGACTGAATATCACTCTTACACATTTTCTGTTAGCATATGTAAAAGTGCCTTTACCAGCAGTGGTAAATATGCCAATGAATGAAGCGACAATGCTTATGTATTTGACATGCACACTCATAATCCATGCATCATCCTCTCCTTCTCACCTCTATGTTCTTAGCTGCAGTGGTTCTAGTAATTCTTGCTGGAGACAGATCTGTATCACAAGTCGCCCTGGAAGCTGCTCTTTTGCTCCGTTTACTAGAGCTTGCAGAACATGTAGCCTTTTCAGATGCTTCTGGCACTTTCTCAGAAGCAGAAAATGATTTTGTAGCAGCAGAGCTTTCCTTCGTTCTTGTAGTTTTGTTTGGAGTACTTCTGGCAGCAGTCAGTTTGCTGCCAGACATTGCAGGGGTTTTGGCATGTGTAGATTTATTCTGAGCTTTTGCAGATATTGTTTTACTGACGGTGGTTTTATTTGAAGATGCTTTCGCAGAAGTTGGTATCTGAGGAGAAAATTCGGGATACAATATAAATAAACCACTCCATCAAATTTACTGGCTGTAGATTCACTGGTCTCAAATTTTGCTGCTTTTTCGTTATTTCTGATCATTGTACACAAAACCCCTCCGGTTTTTCTTGTTGGTGAGACAAAATTAACAATTTGACTACATCATCTTAAACATTACTTATCTTTATGCAATTGTTTCATTGTAAGACAGACTGAAATACACTCACTTTAAGTTTGCTGCCCACTCCAGGTGTGTTCTGGATCTCCCACATCCCCTCAGTGAAGCCTTTGATGCGAACGCCACTGCCATACTTGACCTTGTTACCAATGTAAGGAATGATGTTTTGCGGGGGGAGGTGACCTCTGGAGAGATAGAGGTCTAGTTAATTTATTCCTGTCTGCCATTCTGACTCACAAGCCAAGTCATCAGGGTTTAACACAATTGACAAACTATGTTGGTTTATATTTATATATTTACATTTATTTTTACTTGAAAATCTGTAGAGGCCATATGCTTCAAGGATAGAACGAGTGGAAGATTTACTGAGGCCACTTAGCTTAAACTGTGAAAAATGCGTTATTTTAATTGTCAATATCTGAGTTACAGATAATCATCACTGAACTGATGAGTAGGTCCAGGCCTACATGAGATGATGACATTGTTTAGTAGGTGTGTGCACATACATTTGATGAGTTCCAAAAAAGAAAACTGTGACTCGTTTCTTGGATCCCTCCTCTGGCTTGCAGATCTAAAAAAACAATAATATAAATACGTTAACAGCATAAATGTACATGTGCACTTGGTATATGCGTGTTTATGAGTGTCTACCCTGGCAGGCCAGTGTGGAAAGCCTTTCATCTTGCCGAACACCAGGTCTCCTGGTTTAAACTCGTTTTTTTTCCATGGCATGTTGCTGCTGCTTTAATGTTCCAACACAGCAAGGAAACCAGATCTGCAACCTCTGTGCTGTACCGCCAACTTCTGGACCAGAGTAGAAGAGCCTGGAAGAGAACAGCAGTGTCTATCATTATTATAAAACACCTGATCTGCTCATTATTTTAAAGGTAGGATAGGTAATGATGATGAACGCAGAGAGTAGGCATGATTTTGAAAGTATACAACCCATAAAATTGGAAAATTGAATCATTCACACACGCACACTCAAGTATTGTTATTTTGTGATCGCATATGCACACATGTATAATCTCTTGGGTACATCTGATCGCATATATCCACATAACTTTTCGCTAACACTATTATCACCCTGCATTCACACAGGTACAAGGATTATTAGTGCTTTGTGCAAACTTTTGGCATGTGGATGCTTTCTGTGGTGTGTGTATGTGTGTGATGCTTTTTTTCCTCGCAATTTTTTTTTGACCATAGTGGCTCTACTAATTTCTTATTTTAACAGTCTCGTAGTAGAAAATACCCAACATTATCGTTGTGGAAGACACTGATGCTGGGAATGACAATCCAGTTTTGCACAATGAGTGGACGCACAGTCAGCTACGTGGGTAAGAGGCAGGTATACCTTGCAAAAATTTTGTTCGGTCTATTGCATTAATTTACTTCAGCATTATTTGAACTACAGATATCGTATTTTTTTTAAATTTCTTTTTCAGAGAACTTTATTTATTTATAGCTCAAAAACAGACAAATTAATTCATTAGACACCGTGCAGTTTATGTCGTTAAATGTCACAATATTTCCAGTACAAATTAATTTCACCTGTTGAGACGGGTGAAACGTCACTTTTGTAACTGCACACTTGGGATTAGACAGCTCTGTGCAGTGTCAGTAGTTTAAACTAACTCCTAATGAATTAATTCATTTCATTTTCTCACGCCTCCTTATTCATTGTTTACAAATAAACGCGTGCTAGCACAGAAGCTAACCTCGGCTAACTACTTGCCAGCTGACATAGCGAGTCGAACACATAAATGCGTTGGTGTAGACTTAACGCATTCAGTAGATGAGTAATTCGCGTACTTACCGAGAAACCGAACTGCAAACTTAGAAATATCGTTATTTGTCTCCGCAGTAGTTACACAGTTGCTACGCCGTCCAGCCCGCCGCCATGTTAATTCTTTGCTCATGTAACGTGACCGATGAACGGCAGATAAACGAATCCGCGCCGTCAGTCGGACTGTACCATTATCTGGGAAAACAGGGGGCAGGTTACGTTCTCGATGGTCCATACTAACACTAGCTATCAGATACACTGCGAGCGATGCAGCAGGAGTTGGGCGGGCTTGATGAGTAGAGAAAGCTCATAGACAATCCTAAGCCTGTCTGATCTCACGCGGTATGAGTGTGTAATCCATTACCTGGAAGGAAAGATGTTTTTTGTTTCTTAAACTTTATTAACAATGAACTGTTGCTACAAAACCTCTCGCAGGATTACAATTACACTTGTTCAAACCAATATCAACAACATTAAATAAAAGAAACTGTTCTAGAGCAACAAGTCACATCTTCAAATAAACAACTATAACAAAAGTAAAATTTATAAAACCTTTACAATAAAAAATATACATATCTTTAAGGCAATATCTTACCACACTCCCCTTTTAAATTAAACTTGTCAACGTTCACTTGGCAGATTAACTCCATGTTAAGAGGACATTAACAAGGAGTTAATCTGCGTCCTCTTGGCAGAGTAACTCCCTGTTTGAGCAATATACAATACTACACATTACAGACTATTTCAATCCTCACTTACAATGACAAAAATGTTAATATGTTGTTACATAATTTTTCAATTTGCTGATTTGTATTTTTTAAGTTTTGTAAAGAAGCAATATAAATGTTAAATTGTTTTTTTCAACATTCTACAGAGGGAATACGATATTTTCCCATTATTATGATTATATCTACCAAGTCAGATATTTCTATATGAAGATTCTCGTTATATATTAGAATCTGTTGCTCTTCAAACAGTTCTTTTCCATTTTATGTTTTCCATTTTAATCCTTAACCAGTTAATTATTTTTTTCCAGAAATCTGATACAACTGAGCCTGAATGACGATATTTGATAGTTTCTGGTTCTCGGAGACAAAACACACACATATCTACCTCAAAACCAATTCTGCTGCTGGTTAGTATTTATTCATAATTTTAAAATGTATTTCTTTAACTTTTGGAGAAATTGGCCATTTCAAATATTTTAAATATTTATTTGTAATTGTTTCCTTGTTGTGCAATATTTTAATTGTTGATTTTCTAGTAAAATCATGAAATAAAATACCTTTTAGAATTTCCCCAATTTTTTTATTATTACACTTCTTATCTACGATAGGAATGTTGTCAATTTGTACCATTGGCAAGGCTACTTTTATATTTGCATGAAAGAGATTGTTTTGTACTGTCTGAATTATGGGGACAGGTATTGCTTTACATATTTTTTCCATTCCCTATAAGAACATTGCAGATTACATTTCTCATTAAATGTTTTTAATTCTAATAATTGTCCACCATCATCCATCAGATCAGTGACAAAAACTAATACTTTCTCATACCAATTTTGATTAAAAGTTGTTTTCGTTTAAAATTACTCTGACATTCCACAACGTGGCACAATGTGGAGTAACATTATGGGAAAATATCATCTTCCAATAGAACAGTATTTGTTTATAGAAATCTGACAACTTCAATGGCAGTTTTGAGAGTTCAAAATCAAATTTGAACAAAAATTCTAACCCTCCAATTTTCTTGAATATATTTCTGGGGAGGAAGGAAATTTGGTAGGAGTGAGGACTAACAAGTCAACTCCAAAATACTCCAGAAGCCAGGAATGGTGGAAGGTTGGGTTTGGGGCTAACAAACCCATCCCATAAAAACCTGCATGCTATGGAAACCTTGATGACAGAAAGTCAGAACCCAAACCTGGTAGAGGAAGGCTCTTCACTAAAAACAAGCATGATACTGTTAAAGAAAATCCAAGAGACCGGAGAGGCGTCTATCAAACGGGGACATGAGGATTGGAACGACCGTCACCATCGGACAGGCCCTTAGATGGAACCCCCGCGTCACACGAACAAGAGGCCGGCCCACGAACACCTGGCACAGGAACCTCGAGAATGACATCAAACATAACGGATTGACATAGAAACCATGGAAAGGAAAGCCCATGACAGAAGACTCAACAGCCTATGCTCCATGAAAAAGGAGCAATAGGTGTAACTGACTACACTAACACTACACTGTGGTTTATCCATCGATTACCTATACAGCTTATCCATGTCAGAGTTGCAGTGGGGCTGGAGTCTATACCAGTGGTCATTTGGCGAAAGGCACGGTACATCCTAGGAAGGTCACCAGTCTATGACCACCAGTCTATGACCACCAGTCTATGACAGGGCTGACATGGAGAGACAGAGATCTCAGTCACACTCGCATTCACACTGATGATCAATACAGATATTCCAGATGTCAGTATTTTACATGCAAAGAGCATAAAGTTGCTTATTTTGTGCATCTGTGTTAGCACAGCAGACTGCAAAATGTGCTCATATTTGATTAAGCAGCAGTCAGAGTGATGTAACTATCTTAAGCATTGACTGATATTTTTATATTTCTCTTGAAATTAATGAATTTCAACTTTACTTTCCAAAACAGCCAATGTAAACACCAAGTCACCAGTGGTTACAAGTTTCAGCAAAACATATGCAAACTTTTATAAAGGCAGCAAAGATCAAATGTAAATGTAATCTATTTAATGACATTTACATTTATGCAATGGCAGACTCTTTATCTAAAGCAATTTACAAGTTTCTGTGGGTCTTTGGAGTGCACATTTTTAAAAGTTCAGATTGTGTAAAACACAGAGTTGTGCATTTGACAACTGCTAAGGTCTATCGCAGTCCCACTTATACGCATCTATGTACAGTGTACTGTATGCTATAATATACTTTGAAAGAAAGTCTCCACGTGTTCACTTAATTAGAAACACACTGTCTGAAGGCAAAAGAACACTGTTGACATTTCAAATGAACTCAAACTCGCTTTAATCGCTACCGCTGTCACTATCACTGTCATCCTCTTCTTCCTCTTTCTCCTGCTCCTCTGTTTCCTGTACAAGTCCTGAGAAGAAGTCATTATCTCCGAGGGCTTTCTTAGTCAGAGACTTCAGTTGACCGCCCTTCTTTTTCCTCTTGCGGTATTCATTAACGGTGGTGCCAGGTAAGCTGGATATGTCCCAGAACTTGATGAGCTGGTCGTGGGCGGAGCTGATAAGGAAGTGGCCATCCCTAGATGTGGCGAGCTCTTCAATGGGCTCTCCGACATGCTGTCCAATGCATCCGATGACCCGGTTAGGAAGGAGATTAATGGCTCTAAAGTAGGACAGAGACAAAAGTTTACTTTGCCATTTTAATATTTTTTGTTTTGCCCAACAACATTATTGATGATTATTGACACAGTATAAACACAAAAATACTTGGGATGTGTGAGCCTAATAAATGTGCTGCAGTTAAGTTTGTTTTAGGTTAGACAGACGTCGGATCCTTTAATTACTGCTGTAGTGTTTTCGAAGCATCTCTGGTGACCCTGTACCAGCTAAGAGTATACCATAGAAACTGCAACGAGGTTGACCTCACAAAAACAGCCTTCTATGGAAAAATATTTAAGGTTTAAATCAAAGTAGCAATATGTTTTTCTTAAACAAATATACTTCTGGGGTACAATTTGCAAAGGAAATGAACAGAATTCACTCTCTACAAAAGTTGACCAATAAGGGGATTTTTCATAAATGAGCCAGTTACATAAATCAGTTAATTGTCAATGTCAGAAGAATTTAATAGTTGACAGGAAAATTTTCCTTAATAATTTGGACAGGACAATGAATATTAGTTAGTACTTATTTAATTGCACCAAAATAAAAATTTCAATGTCAGACAGTTATATACTTATATATAGTAGAAGTAGTGATAGTAGTTTATTTTGGTCAATCTTAGCAATTTTTACAAGTAAATAAGTAATAGTTAGAAAAATAATAATATAGAACACCAATAATATAGTATTTTCCTGTGGGATTTTTAGTATTTTAACTTTAAAATCACCATCTGCCAAAAAAACTGATGGATCATTTGCATACTTTTACTGTGATAGCATGTCAACCTGACTCACCGTATGTACCCGTCCATAGACGCGGTGCACATGATGCTGTCTGTGATGGGGGTGATACAGTCAACAGACTCGGCTTTTACAGCGAAGCGGTCGCTGGTTGCTCCAAATCCGTTCCAGTTAAAGATGTAGATTGTTCCCTCACTGGAGCCACAGACCACCTTCCTCCCTCTTTTCATCAGGGCCACAGAGGTCAGGTCACCACTCTGGTACTCAGACAACAGCTCGAACCTGCGTCGTTTGATGTTAAACACGCCCATGGTGCCATCGCCACTGTTCAAAATAGACCAATTAAATTAGGTCCTCCTTACAAGAAGCGCTATGTGATGAGTTCAAAGACACATTGACATAAGGATGCAACAAGTTAACTTCTGTTCATTTAATATTATTTTCAGAACCTGGTAGTCAGGAGGATCCTCTTGGCCTGGTCCACAGTGATGTCACTGATGTAGTCCTCGTGGTGTTTGAGATCCATGATAGCCGTCCCTTTCCTCATGTCCCAAACCTCCAGAGAGAAACAAGAAAATTGCAGCTTGGGGTTTGAGTATTTTTGGCACTGATATTCAACTAAAGACATTACAAAGACAAATTTGGAATTGTAAAATATCTTGAAGCACAAAAACCACCACTGAACAGAGGAGACCACTGAAGACCATCGCGGGCTAGAGAACAACATCAGATTCCTCTTACCTGCCAGCGTGGTCCTTGGCTGGTACTCAGCTCATAGAACCAATTAACTTTTCCACTGACCTGGGAGATACGCAAATGTCCAGTGGTCTAATTTATAACCATTGCATACGCACAAAACGAGGATTAAAAGTTGGATGTGCTCACCTGTACGTAAACTCTGACACCTGCCTACAAACATTTTAGAGACGGGATACTGGCGAAGCAGATGGTGAGGTGGTGAATTGAAGCCAGTATAATGGTTCCTCACACACATTTAATTTCACTTTATTTCAAACATTAATTATAGATCCACGTTATCATAAACATTCAAGATATAAGACAACCCAGATCTTAACTCAAAGTCCGCTCGATATTCCATCTGCGCTGTCTCACCATCACATTCCGAAACCCCAGAGTGGAGCGGTGAGGAGAGGAGAGGGCCGGACTGTGTGCTAACTAACTCGTGAAGTTATCAGAGAAATCCAAGATCAAGTCAAATAGCAACAAATTGTAAAACAGAGCGTCAATAATTTTGAATAACATCTCCTAATACTGTGCATTTATCATCAAGTATGGTCTCAGTTTTCTTTTAGTTTCTGTGTGTAAAATCACTGCAGTGAACACAGCTGTGCTGTCACTGGAGACACCGTGGTGGTTGCCACACACACTGCCTTCTTAAGCCAGCTCATCTGACACATCTTCACCACCTATACTCATGTATGGATTGTGTAAATTCGCAAAGTTTGGAAATAAAGCCAGTGACAGCTTTCGCACAATCGTTTCACTCAACATCCTCATTATCAGCCCTAATGCAGGACAAGTTTACTGTGACAAAACCAACATAACTAAAAAAGTGTTCAACTATCAATCATGGATTACATTGATTGACACAATCAGTTTGGCAAAGTGTGGGCCAGTCAGTCTGGTTGCGGTAAACATAAATATACTGCAGTGACTCTCTTGTGTGATGCTGCGTAATGGTTGCACTGGCACTGCTAGAAAACTACGAAAATGGAAGGATCGGGAGGGAACGCGTCTTCAGGAACCATGATTGATTGTTGCCATGATTCACCGTGAAGTGCCATCGATCACCGGGCTTATGTATATTCATGTCCTACTTTGCATTGACCATTTAAGGCTGAATTGGAGCGGCTACAAGGGGGGATATGAGGCTGATCCAGGTGCGCACATTTCCAGGTAGTTTGTGATCTATAAAAGGAAAATCAGCATTGGAAACTTTTTTTACATCCACTTCTCAATCTAGAAAGTTCTGTTTGTGGAACAAACAACTTCCTGGTTGTCATTGGAAACCACATTTTCAGATTTTAAGCCAAGTTAATTTTAGTCAAGATGATCCGAATGGTTCAAAATCAGGTTTGAGGAAAACCCCCCAGAAACAGTTCCCTTTTGGTAGAAACTAACTAAGGCTGCAACACCAGGCCTGTGAAAACATTTATCTTTCCCTCTTTGAGTTCTGACAACAAGGAAGGCTGCACAGACGTTTGTAGCCTGTAAGAGCAATCCTAGAAGTGAACAAACCCTGCGCATACTGAAAGGTTACTATTTAGGTACCCTGACCTTAGAACTAAGCAGCCTATAAACGTGCAAAACCAATGGAGTACGTTTATATGTGACGCGATAACGTTTGACATCACATTCTTGATGTCATAACAAAAAAGTATCTCGTGGAAAAGAGTTATTTGAAAACTTTCAACCACAATGGACCCCACAGTCCCCCCCAGCCACCCTGATCAGGTGCCCTAGTTGTTCTATTTCAGTCCTTGCAGTCCAGACCTTCAAAGTTCCTCCGTCGTCTCCGGTAGCCAGGATGTTTTCATCCACCAGCAGCAGGGTGTTGATGGGTACCGCGTGGGCCCCGCGTATCCGGGTCAGCAGCTGTCCGCGTTCCACATCCAGCGCGTGCACGGCCTTATCTCGTGAGACTGTATAGAGTTTGAGTCCGTCCGCGGAAAACCGGACTTGGCGGCAGGACTTCATGTGGTGTCCCGACGACCACAGCTCCCGGTTCTCTCCCTCCGTGCAGGAGTAGGAGAAGGCGTACACGTCTCCGTCCACGTCCCCGCAGGCTAGGATGTCTCTGGTCGGGTGTAGCGCCACCGAGTTCGCGGTCGCCTCTAACTGAATGTTTTGGGGGGTGTCCCATATTTTAGGTCCAGCGGGCTCGTTTCCGTCCCCGTCTCCATCCTCATCCTCGTCCGTATCTGGGCCCGCAGCACCTGTTTGGAATGGCACCGGGTTTTCAGTTTCTGGACCCTCCTTTTTAAGCGATTCTGGAGGGTTCAGTTGTGTGGATGCGGTTTCCGCGTGTACCGCGGACGCCGCCATGATGTTTTCCGTCGTTTCTTCTACATAGTATACAAAGCTGTGAGAAGGTGATACTGCCCCCTACTGTACCGAGCCGAGACATACCTGTGTCTGTGTGTGTGTGCGTGAGAGAGAGCGAGAGATAGAGAGAGAGAATGTATATTTGTTTATAGTCTTTCATTATTCGTCGTTATATGTACTTCCAGTGATGCAGCATTTGGATGTAGTAAAATCTGAGTGGTTCGAGCCAATCATAGACGGAAGTGACGTTGTCTCCCCGGCGTCTGGACACTAAAGATGGCGTCAGATTCAAAAGAGCTAATGGATCATTTTAGCAGTAAGTTTGCCGCTCGCCTTTCATATCGTTTTTTTTATTGTGATAAAGGTGACTAGTTTCGATTACCCAAAACGCATTGGAGATTGTTTAAATGGCAGTTTATATATATATAAACGCTTATATATTTTGTATGGCGATTTGCGCCTGGCTCGTGGAGCATCCCTCAAATTTCATAAAGAAAACTGGGATTTTTAGTTTATGTCGACTGACAAATACAGTAGTACGTCAGAGCGAGACCAAACACGGGTTATATATCGTCAGCCTATTCTTCTAAATTCGGCATATTGAGAATCCACAAGTCGCAATGTGTAAACAAGAGAATGGAAGCTTGACTGTTAACCGTTTGTCGCTGGGCGCTTTGGAGAATTGTGCGCTGTAAAACGTTAAATTTGTACATTTTTTTTTTTTAAATGAAGGCTCGTTTTTGTGTTGTTTGGAGATCGAATTTAAGATTTCTAACAGAATATTTTGAAGGTGATCGACTCGTTTCACTTTATTTCCAGGGATGAGCGCGTCTGTTGGCAGGGCAACAAAAACCAAGCAACTGAATTTCCTTCAGGGCCTCAGCTAAATTAGAATTAGTCTGGTTAGCTCGTTATTTAATTTATCAGATGCTAAAAGCAAAGGCGTTGAGAGTTATTTATTTTCTTAATCAATACATCAAATGATTTCATTGACAGATATTTCACATCAAACTGCATTTTTTTGCGCTTGACACTTTTCATTGTTGTGTATATCAATAAATATTTCAATTTTCTAAATGATTTGAGAACAATTTATTCAGATAATTTTTTTTTTTAATTGTTTGCTGTTATTATACTTTTGCACAACATTTTCTCCAGTGATGCCAAATCCAGTAATAATGCATCATATATTCACAAATGTTTGTATGGTTATCAGCCACGTCTGGCAATAACACACATTTTAATGCATTCAATGGTGTGTCATACAGAATCTAATAATAATCAGTGAAATTTGGTATTAACTTTGTGTATGTCATTTTGGTAGAGATACATCAAAATATCTTCCTGTATTGCAATCAGCCCCTTTAGTGACAAAAAACCCTCTTCTCTACTGTATTTAGCTTTAAGTAAATTTCCAGGGGCTTAAGATTTAATAGAGCAGCAAGACCATGCTCGGTGAACCAGCAGAGCGGAGGAGACACTCCAGCCGCGGGAGGAGGGGAGAGAGTGAGCAGGGCCCAGATGACCTGAAGACAACTCCCAGGAGCTCCCAAAAAGCGATAACAAGGTGAGGACTTTTTTTTTTACCATGTACAGTAAACCAGAATTCTTTGTGATGTTATTACATTTCTAATTGTCTTGTTTTATATGTACATGAAATTTTGTTTTATTTTACACTGTGTACTGATCCAAAAATCTTGCAATTTCCCTCAGGTTGAAAAAGTTTATCACCACGCTGCAGCAGGAGGAGGAGAGGGAAAGGAAAACGGAGCAGGAAGAGGAGGAGAGCGTAAGAGGGCGGGAACAGAGAGAGAGGGGGACAAGCAAAGAAGTTGAGGAAAAGGGTGGGAGGAGGAGGAAGAGGGCGTCCTCAGAAGGAGGCGAAGGGAGTGCAGAGTCAGAGAGGCTCAGGTGGAAAGTCAACCAACTGGAAAAAGAAAAACTGGAGCTGATCTCCATCCACAACCAGGAGGTGAGAGACAAAGAAGCACCTGACTTCCAGTCAGGATGAAAACGGTATATCCATGTTGTTTGTGTGTCTGTATGTTCAGCTGTGTAGGCTGCAGGCAGAGTTGGCTCGGCTTAGAGCGGTGGTGGAGCGAGGGGAAGCTCAGCACGTGGAGCTGCAATATCAACTGACTGTGAGCAGGAGAGATGCCAGCCAAGTCCCTGAACTCAACAGACAGAAACACACACTCACAGGTAGAGACATTGTATCACTTGTAGGTACATACACACGCTACAGGAGCTGAATGGGTCCAGGTAGTGTTTTGGAAAAAAATTGTTGGCCATGACACCACAAACCAGGAGTGTGTGCATGTGTGCATCAGAGCGTGTAGCAGAACTCCAGCAGACGGTTCAGGAGTTGCAGACAGCTTGGGATATAACTCAGAAGGCCAGAGAGGAGGACCAGCATGAATTGCAGCAGGAAGTGGAAGTGCGTGACACACTGGTGCAGAGCATCACCTCCGAGAACCAACGGCTACACAGGCTGCTGCAGGTCATGCACGCGCACGCACACACACACACACACACACTTGCTGTACATACAATTTATAAGATTTGATTGGTTTTGTTCATGTTTTTCTCTCCATTTCCAGGAGCAGGAAGATGCACTGAAAGAGTTGGAAAGGAGGATGATCGGGGTGCAACAGAAGAAAGAGAAGGAAGTCGAAGTGAACAGACAACAGTCCAGCGAGCTGAAATACCTGGCAGAGAGGGAGGAGAGAAACAGGAGAGAGAAGGAGGTGAGTAGAGGAATTTTGGAAACGAGGAATATGGAATATCTGTCCCTCTTCCCCTTTTTTTTTTGGTCTCTTGCTCCATCTTTCTTGCTCTCTCTCTCCCTTTCCTCTCATTACCTATCCTTGCTTACTATTTCCCCTGTCATTCACCCCTTTTGTACTTTTCCCCCCCCCC